>CM048823.1:44771776-45033097 GCA_026586065.1 Dioscorea zingiberensis
GCAATGGAAATCTATCTCCTTAAAGCTTTTAGTAGGATGCTCGGTTGGGTCATAGGAGATCCACAATTTATGAAGGGCATCGAACCCAAGTTCAAAGGAATTGAGAATGGGGCTTGTGACAAAGGTGGTTTGAAGTCCTCAGGTGATGAGCGAGAATTCGGCTTGGAGTTTTCCATCTCCTAAAACTCACCTTACCGTCAAATTTTTGAATTAGGTAAAGAGGTATCCGATTGTGCACAAGACATTGTGTATAAGTGTGTAAAAATCAAGGTTAAAGGGTAACTAATGTGACCACAGAAAATTAAAGCAATGCAGGTGTAAATGAATAAGAAATGCAGGAAAGATTTCCAGCATAAATGTTGATGTTTTATAAACACAAGTACAATGCAATTAAAGTTGTAAATATACTTGCAGTACAGCAGATATTTCAATGAGACTTCAATACAAGTATTTCAGATATATCAAATATGGCACAAGCAAAGTTACAGGGGAAATGCAAGGAGATCACATCAAATATTGAAGCGAAGAAGTAAAAGAGGAGATTACTAGCAAAAATCATTCTACACATTTTTTTGTTTTTCCATAAATATGGAGGAAATAAATATTGTACAGGGCTTCAAACTTTGCTAGAAAGGAAATTGGTTAGATTATGGCAACATTTGGGCTTGTTTAGACAACAACACAAGAAGAGATTCAAGGTCAATGTTGGACCAGTTTCCCAGGTTACAATTTGCAGGAATATCCAAACACTGTACAATATGCTACTAGAGAAAGTCAAATCTGTGTGCAAATTGTTAGAAATAAAAATTAAATAGCATACAAAACTTACTGCGGATTCAGTAAACACTACGGAGAAAGCAAAGAATATACACTTGCTTGATTAAGTTAGAGAGATGGCGCAGGATTGGTGTCTTTAAAAAGCCTTTGCACTTGCTGATTTGGCCCTTCCCGTCTTGAGATAGTGAGAGAAGCCTCACTCACTTGTGCTAAAGGTGCATAGGCAGAAGAGCAAGATCGTTTTCTCCCCACTCACTAGAAGCGTTCAACTTGAGGAGACCGTTCAAGTATCACCAAAGAATGAGAGCTTGATGAAAATTTGAAGAGTGAAGATGGGAGAGAAAACTGAAATGTTTTAGCCTAGGAGGAAGAAGAAGTGTGATGGTTCACTGTAGGTTACTAGGGTTTTACAGGCTTGTGATATATATATATAGGAAACGAATTCCAACGGATGGAAATCTATCCAGTTGGTTTTGAGAAACAATTGGAGATGATATGATTTGGCTTGTAAAGTGGGGCTTAGAGGTCTAAAGATTACGTTTGGATGTATAAGATGAGTAGGTATGGGTCCCACATGTCCAGTGGGATTGGAGTGATGGGTGGGGGCGACTTTTATGAGATTATGAGCATTAGGCGTGAGTGGGAATTTGTTGCCAAGTGAGCGTGGACCCCACATCAGGCCGATAGTTTAGCAAATCGAGGAATGTGCATGCCATTTGACTTGTCTTTGCTCACGGCCACTTGACAAATGGCTCTTCATGTCAAAAAAAAAAAAACCATGAACAATTAGTTTATAATTTTGTTGGATTAAGATGTAGCTCTTTCTTTACCTGAAAAAGGAGTAAAGGTTATGATTTTGCATAATAAGCTCCACAAGACAGTGCATGATCATAAGATGTGACAATTAAGGTTTACAAGAACTGATAAGCCAAGTAACCTTCTGTTATAATCAGTTATGTTTCTGTTTAGATTTTCCAAAGTAATACAAAGGTTCTAGTTGTAATTCCTTATGTCAATTAATATTTAGTTTTCTCCAATGTCTCGATTAATAGAATTTTAAAAACAGTGTTACAAAATTAATATTGGATAGTTGGTTTGGATTTCATTTATTTAATTAATTATCCATAAAACATGAAATTGAAAAGGTAAATGAATTTTAATTTAGACAGAAATTCATTGGTAAAGCTCAATATAAAGCTTACGTCAATGTAAATGAATATGTGTGTGCCTCATGCAAAAAGTTTGCCATGTTTACCTATATATGTCTCATAAATATATGGAACCTTGCATGTGATGTGAATAGAATGGAGCTATTTATAATATAAAAACATAACACAAAATTATGAAGTATTTATATTAAAAAATTTCATTAGTAGTTAAAATAAATAAATAATTAATGAGAATGTATATGATATTTTTACATATTTTTAATAAGTTAAAATAATAATTACACCATCGATATAGGTAAAGATATGTGATATATGTCAAATAAATGTGTAAAATTAATCATAGTAATAGTTAAGTGAAAAGGTAATTTTATTTATTATTAAAATTAAAGTCACACCTATAAATAAAAATAAAACATCATTTGTTTAAAATACACAATGATAACAAACTCATTAAGTATTTATTAATTTTTATGGTATAAATAAAAATATCTTATAAATGGGAACTTTTACTTCTCTTTTGGAGCCAAGCATATCATCCTTTCCACTGATCACATACCACACCTTGTGTGTTTTCACATATTACCACACAATGTCTTGAATTGAAAGCCTTTCATTCATTTTATATCTTCAAACTATAATTTCAAAAAAAAAAAAAAATTGGTTATTTTCCCCTTGAAATGGAAACAACCAATTGAAATGCTTGTCCACATTTATCCCAAAAAAAGAAACAATCAGTGAAATAAGTTAATTCCTATTTTTGAATATATTTTCTTGTCTTAAAATATTAACGGTGAAATTAGAGGAAACCAAAGAAAAATATTTATGAAGCACTGTATTCTCGAAAACTTTTTATTATTTTTATAGAAAGTTAAATAACTGATTGATATTAATTTTCCTATTTAAAAATTAAAAATTAAACAAATTGAGATCTGATTTGAAATACAAAAAGAGTTTCATTTTGGTAATTTTAACTAATAATTAAATGTCTACAAATAAAATATTTATATTACAATTAATTAAAAATGCATTATTCAATAGGTTATTGTGGGATAGAAAATACACTTTGGCGTCTTATGCGTGAAAAGACACGCAGACGATATATCGAATCACAAATGTCAATTTTTTTATTTGTAGGTTCTTCCATTTTCTAATAGGCAATGGCCTGTGTTAGTAATTACCCAGCACGAGTTTTGGGAACCTGCGATTAAGGGCAAATGTATAAGTAAAGGCAAGAGAGAAATAAATATAATTTAAAAATTTCTTTATTTACAAATTATGACTTTATTACATATATCATCATATATATGTATACATATATTATTTTATTTTTATATATGGCTTGTAGCCTTGCCTTGTATGCCTTAGGATTTCCCTTTGAATTCACATACATTGTATTGCCTTCTCCAGATACATGTCTCAGATTCTGACCATGATATTCGCACTTGTAGTTTGGGATCAGGTATCTCACGCGTTTTAAGCTTCAAGATCTAAGTCGTAACGCTATAGTATCGGCCCAGCGTTCATTTGGGCATTTTATATAACCCGAATGTTTAGTGCGACAACTGGATCGAACTTTGGCATGTTCAAAGTCACAAAGTACTAAATTTTTGGAACCCATGGGCCGAGGTCAAGAGATGCGACCACAGTTTGCTAATGGCCCTACAAATAATAAGTTTATGACAATTTGTGACAATCACCCGATACTTATAACCCGAGAATGCTGCTTAGCTGGGCCATGAAAGGGAGATGTATCATATATGATTGGAAAGCCACGGATGTCTAGTTCCAATGTTCGCAGATTTCACCTTAATCGAGGTTTCCTAGCAAAAGTTATAGATGGCCAGATGGAGTGTGGTCAACTGGCAAATTCTGAGAATTGGCTTCTTTCTCTATAAAAATCAGTACTATTTGAGCATAAGAGAGGCAGTATATATATAATTGGAAAGGCTACAGATGTACATGTGGGATCCGAAAATACGTGCTTTGGTATTGTTAGAGACACCAAGCTTGATATATGAAGCACAAATGAGTATAGTGTTTTATGTGTGAGTTCTTGAATTCACAATAGAGCAGTTCTGATACAGTAATGATACCCACTGAAGATTAGGAAATACTCCAGATTAAGGCCCAAAAGTACAAGTAAAGGCAAGGAATAATTTCATTTTATTTTCAAAAATCATAATTTTATTACACATATTTGTATATCATTTATTTATATATTTGTATATTTTGTTAGAGCACCTCAAGATCTCTTTGTTTTGCCGCCTCTTTGAGATCCGCATTGTTTTAATATTTATGTGTTTGTGTGGTACGCCTCGAGATTAATGTCTCACCACCATCTCGAAGTTCACTTTTCATCTTAAGTTGTTATATTGTTGCCTGCCTCAAAATGAATTTAGGCTTGCACTTAACATCTTAGCTTATTTATTTTGAGAGCCCCTTTTTATTTATTTTTTTTGTCCTTTTGTGATGTACCATGCGTTGATTACCATCCAATGGCCTTTTTTCTTGGTCAAGGTATGACATAAGCATCAATAGCTAATACTTAGAGTTGGTAGCATGGTATTCATAGATAAGACACCACACTAATGATCATTCTGTGGTTCCTTATTGGTCCAGTCAATACTAGCTTTGTATTTATCTTTGATATTTGACCGATTTGATTACCTCCACCTTTTTTATTTTATCACTTTGCATGGTATTTCCCAAATGGGCCTAGCAACTTCATCAGCCCTTCCTTCCAAATAGGTCCATCTCTTATTTTTATCACCAACATTAATTTCTCTTTCCAAATGCCTCTCTTTTCTTTTATTATTACTTTGTCTATATCACCAGATCATTCACCCCCACACTTCATAGACTCCACATCCTTCATGTCCCACATTTTGTATTCTCCTTCACAATTATTAGAGTCTTCTAGTGTTGCCTGCAGATTCAACGAATCCTAACATTAACTTTATAATGTTTGAGGAGAGATAATATAGTACACTCTTTATAATAATTTATTCATTCCAAATCCATTTTCTTATTAGGATTTCCTTACTAGAGCTTGGAATGACAACAATTTGTAATTTCAGGGTACTTGCAGAGCCATCTTAGCATAGAGTTAGGAAGAGCTTTACCATTTTACTTTTCTGGTTAGGAATATATGCCCATCCACATCAAAGAAAACAAAATGGGTTGTTTAACAAACCAATAGTATTGACCCATTGGTTTTCTCTTTTTCAGGGATGACATTTTCATAAATGGAATCCCAATATATAAACTTCAAGATCATGCTCATCAATTCTTGCTACAATTTCTGCAACAACTGTGCTATTATTCACTTCAAAGAAAATCATCCTTGGTGTTGGTTGACTTTATCTCAGAAGAGTGGATGCTGGAATACTAGCACAATGACCAGAGTCACCCACACTTCACATTCTACCACATGGCATCCAATCTTGAAATTCATTAACCATTGAATTTAAATGAGTTCATGCTTACTAGACACTTTATGACTTGGCAATTAGATTTTCCAAAAGTGCAGGAATACTTGCCCAAGTGTTAAGAATCATTGGGAAGAAAAATTAATGACCATGCTCATTTAATCATATTAATACTATATATATATATATATATATATATATATATATATATATATACATATATATTTTTTTCTTATCCTTTTTTGCATTACTGCTGCACTCTTCCCTTAAATTCAGTCCCAAACTGTGGAACTGCACCTATGCTCATAAAAACATTATGCAGCAGCACAGATTTATCAATGCTTGAAAATAACACTTTTCATTTGGGAACCATGAACATAACTCCTTGCAATTTCAACCCTCATATGGGATATCAAAAGAACCTTTGGTTCATTGGTGCATTTCATCAAATGGGTAATGTGCACATGGGTTTTCAGCAGGAAATTTATACCATTAAAGATGAACCCTTTAACATACAGCTTTCATCTAATAATACATTAATAATATCAATATCTTCCACAATAGTTGCAATACGTTACAAGTTCTTCATTTTCAGCATCTTTACGCTCCACATGAGGCCCCTTCTCCTGACATTCTTCAGAAATTTGGTAGGGTGTCTCCAATTTTACTGTATCATCTGCGCAAGATTTCCCAAGCTCTTTCAACATTTTGTCAAGGAAACGCTTATATGCACTGCAGTTTTCCTGAAAGGTTTCTTCAACAAAGCTTCACTCTTCTACAACAGATGGGGGGTGCCAACTTCCTCGAATTGTATATTAAACTTGGACTTGGAGCAGCTACTTCTTATTTTTGCTTTCATGGCTTTGATCTTTATGGCTACATTAATTATCTTTGCACTTTCATAACATCTTCTTTCTGGTTTGTTTAATCATAACATTTCTTTCTTCTTTATTCCACAGCATCCCACCACACTTGTTCATTTCATCCCTGCACAACAGCAGCATGAGTGGCAATCTTTTAGAAAATGAGGAATAACTTCAAAGGATGCTTCCCGTGCTTGCTGGTTTCTGCAACAAGCTTGGAAATCGTCTTGCAGGTGAGAACATCTTCCTAAATCAACACAAGCAATGGAGGCGGCACTTGGCATTCAGACCAACAATGAAACCATGGATGAAATTCCTTCCAGCTGCAAATTTACTCATCTTCATATTTTTCTTGTCGCGTGAGATCCATCTTACGTCCACACAGGATCCAAATCCGATGGAAGTACGATCATGGCGACAACGAGGCCCGGTCACTTTGCTCTTTCTCCAACAGCGTTTGTCACGCCCCGAACCCGGGACCCGGTCCTACAGTATACTTGACAGACGCCAAGCGTGCTTATAGGGTAAGCCCCTAAAAGCATGCAAAAATTTAAATGCTGTGAATGTCAATACTGAGTTAAAATTATAAATTAGCGGAAGAAAATATATGAGGTTTACTCTATGAAAACACTAACAGTCGCGAATGTCACAAAATCCTCACTCGAGAAGGGATGGAGGCCATGAAACCTCAGCCTCAACATATCCCCGCCGGTGCTAGGTCAGGCCCATGGAAAGCTCTCACGAGTCCAGCTCTAGCTACTCATAAGATCACCAAATACAGTCCAGGCCCACTTACTCCCTCGTTTGTTACGCATGAGAGGACATGCATCAAGTGCATGAGCCAAAGAAAGGCCCAGTGGGATCGCCAAAATAAATCGATAAAAGGTGTGAGAAACCCAGTAGCAAAATATGAGAATAAAAGAAGTACAAATATGCAGTATTAACAATAACACAAGCAAATAACAAGTCTGAAATGTGGATGAACCCACGGATATACTCAATCCCGTCACAAACGTCACGTGATACTTAAGAGGTCCTACGACATCGCGACACTATAAGCGTCGTCTTGACCTAAGTCGGTTCAGCCTTTATAACATACATGTGCACATGGTGGAAAATAAAAACCTGCGGCGGTCGAGTCGTGGCGGATATTATACACCCTCTGTAGGAACTCCAGGTGAGATGGAGCATCAGCATTCTTTCATTGGCGGATATTATAAGCCCTGCAGCCGGGGCATCCGGGTCAGATGGAGCGCTGAGTGCTCATTGGCCCGGATATTATACGCCTCTGGCAGGGGCATCAGGTCAGATGTATCATGCACGAGAGTGAGAGATTCTAGGTACAAATACCTAACAAGCGGTATATATATATATATATCAAAGGCTGTGACATCTTGAATATATAAAGATCAATGACCTCATGGAGATCGAATATCCAATACGTATCCAAGGAATACAACTCTACTTTCGAATACGCATCTGAAAAGCATGAAAGCAACAATCTCACCGAGATATAAAGATACATATGAGGAAACCCATCCTGAAGATATGTATTGGGAACTATCTAGAGGAAATAAGAATACAAAAATCAAAGTAGGGTAGGAGGAAGGAACACTCACAAACCTTAGTGCGAGAGCCTACCCGGCTAGAAGCAAATCCTGGCGAGAGGTGGGAGGAAGGAATACTCAAGCGGAGTATCAGCAGGCGAAGCAGAGCAATGCTCCGTAAAGCTGAAACAAGCCTAAATAGAAAATCACACTCAAAGCGAGATCATGCTCGGAACATACAAGCTCGGATAAATTAAAACAAGCATAGCAATAATATGTGTGAGCGAATGAGATATCAAAATATGGACTCCAACATCCATCTAGCACAACAACAACAAGAATCAAGAGAATCTTATGAGTTAGAAATACTCCACGACACCGTCGATATCCTACCTTATATTGGTTCAGGTGACCTACCTGTGCCCTAGTTTACCTCGTGTCTAAGACCACCTCACCACGTCCTAAACATGGCAGTGTAAATGTTCATCACATAAAGGATTTCATATCAAAAGGAACAATGCATTACATACATTAAATCACCCCTAATCATGAATTTACGAAATATCACGGCTTTTTTAAATTTATAATCGATAGATCCGGGCTCTTAGACACCCGCCTTCTACTTTACCATTTTTATTAGTTTAAATATACCCCAATGAACTATCGGACGTATCACCTTGGTGATCGAATTCGAGTCTTTTTGAAAATATTGGAGTTTTAGTTCACTCTTTATTCTATTGCTACAGTAACTGAGAGGAAATCGAAATTAAAACATCATTGTAAATTGGAAGCTCAAAAACTTCTTCATTTCCTCCCCAAACTTCCAGTACATTTTAGTTTCCAATATTAGCTTTCATTTCCCCTATAATTGGGCTCATTATCACCTCTACAAGGAGCCCTTAAAAAAATGAAACAAAGTCCATGTAATACATACAGTGCTACAGTAATTCCTGCATTTATACTTGAAGTTCCCAATCAAGTTCAAATCTTCCAG
Source organism: Dioscorea zingiberensis (assembly GCA_026586065.1). Taxonomy (NCBI): domain Eukaryota; kingdom Viridiplantae; phylum Streptophyta; class Magnoliopsida; order Dioscoreales; family Dioscoreaceae; genus Dioscorea; species Dioscorea zingiberensis. The sequence continues at coordinate 44,780,555 of CM048823.1, forward strand.
TTTTTCCAACTCTTACATAAATTAATACCAAACAGCCTTTGCTTTATTCATACACAACCATGTATATACAATCTATACTAATTTCTTATTTCATATAAATTGAATACTCAAGTTTACAACACATTGGGGCTTGAAGGGAGAAGAATTATTCATTAGGCCTTAGAAAAATGAAGAAGGCATGTGAATCAATGAACTAGAAAGCTTGGCTACATTAAAATGTAACCTCTAGTAGTATCTATGCATATTGAATCCTCACTTATAAATTTCCCCTTACAAGTCCTATCTTCCAAGCCATAGTTATTCTCCTAATTTCTTCAATTAGGTTTGTAGGGATCATGTGATATAATGGATTGCTAACAAAGGGCATTAAAAGGCCTTTACACATGCAGATGCATTAGTAAAGTCATCAAGCATGTATTTGAGTATAGTTGGTCTTCCAAGCGCATTTCCACAAACTTACTAGTGCAAGCTCAAATACACCATCAATATATAAATAGAACTTCACACTTGGTACTTATTATACAAATCCAATATCAAGGAGAGGATTACAAGCATATACCAAGTCCATCAAGGCCTCTAATTGCAAGGCTAACCCCATGAAGCATTTCATCAAACATCTAACAAGCACCATTAATTTCTTCACTTCTATATATCAAAACCTTTCTAAATTGTCTCCATCATACAATCAAACACACGATTAACATGAACACTACATGGGGCATTTAGACTTAGATACTTTCATGAAAATTGGCGTACCTCCCTGCTCATTGTGGCTCCAATATACAAACATTCTTCATGTCATATAATTTAAACATAAAAACATATAAACATACGATTATCCATCTCCATGAGAATACATACAGCTCATTAACATCATCAATCTCCTACTCAAAGCTCTTAACAGCCCCTCCTTAAAGCCATCAACAATACATTGAATTCCATGTCTTGACTTATGAAATCAATCAACTAATCATGGTGGTTAATTCTCAAACTATGCTCACCGTCGCAATGAAGGACGAAGGGGACGAGTGGGGCTGCAGGCTTGTGCATACAAGCAAGGCTGCAGCCAATAGTGGGTCACAGCGTGGCGGCGTCTAGGTGCGGCGCAGTGCAGTCTGGTACCTGACAGGGTTACCGGCGGCGCCATACAGGTTGCGCAGCGCCACGCCTACAGAAGCAAGGCATTTAAGTGCCAAGGCTAATGGTCTGGCGCTGGCTGTGAGGCTGGCCGTCAAGGCGGGCGGTCACAGACGGGTCGCTCACAGACAGTCTGGCGACAATGGCGCAAGTCCGGTGACCTCGGCTTCTACAAGTGGAGATCGGCGAGGGAATGAAAGACCAGATGGGTCGCTACTTTTCGCACTCACACCAACGGGTGAGGGAGAGGGAGAGATGAGATTTTATTTTCTCATCCATACTTATGAGTCAATGAAGTATTTATTTCACTTAACCTTGCCATGTATAGTCACATGGGTCAATTAGTATACTTTATCTCATCAATCAATCCACTTACCTTTTAATTAGAATAAATTAATATTATAAAATTATCACATGACCATTATAGCCTCACGAGTCCTTGAATTTAATCTATACCGGGTCCACCGTGATAATTCATTGTCCTCATGTCCCACGTAATTCCGCATCCAACTTTCCTGTGATTCAATTTTTGTCTATTTTCCTCATTAATTAACTGATCTAATTAGTACTTAATTAAATCCGGATTAATGAGACCTTTATAAGTTTTTCCAAATTTCATCGCATCGTATTAATTAAATTACTATTTTAATAAATTCTAAAAAAATAAATAAATAAAAATTCTTATTTATTTCTTGGGCGGTTTTACGTATAGTGGCGTGGATTCAATAACCGAGGCTTTTGAAATGAAATCGCCAATGTGTCATCTTCTTCAATAAGAGCGTCGGAAGTCAAGATTCCCAGGATTCCGTAGACTCTGCAGGGTTCCTACCACAAGTCGGTGACGTGGACATCTTCCCGGTGATAGCTACGGCCTAAGCTAATCTGAGCCTATATCCTTCTAAGCAAAGCCATCGTGATATAGGGATCGCTCCGCTTGCTTGGCCTGGAGGGACCTAGTCATGAAGCGGTGTTGGTGGCGGCAGCCTATTCTGCCACGTTGATGGCACCTCTTGTCCAGTGGCGGTTCTAAGATCCCGACGAGGCAACCCTCGTGGTATACCCCTTGCTCTTGTTCTTCTCCCTTCTTTCTCTAGCTTTTCCTCTCTCTCACTTCTCTGATTTTTTACTTCTTTCTCCTCTCTTTGTTTCCCTGATTTTTTCCTCCTATGTAGCCTTAGCCTCCTTTAATTTCTCTTCCCTTCACCTCCATCCAACCAACTTTCCAAATTTCGTTTGATTTTATTGATTTAATTATTTTTTAAATTAATTAATTCTTTTATTATTATTATTATTATTATTATTATTATTATTATTATTATTATTATTATTATTTATTTTAGTTTATTTTTTTTTGTCTCATTTCATTTATTATCATTCTTATTGTTATTATTTTATTTTTTTTATTATTATTATTTAATTTATTTTTATTAACATTTCATCATTTTATTTTATTTTATTTTCATCACTCAATAGTAAACTTATTCCCTATAGGTCCCTCAATAGTAACTATTCATTCCCCTAGGGTCCTTGGGTAGGGGCTTAGTGTAAATAGGGTTTTGAGTGTGTGGGTTCAAAAGGTAAATAGTATATGAATAGTGTAGGGACCTTAGGGAATTTGCTCTAATTATTATTATTATTATTATTATTATTATTATTATTATTATTATTATTATCATTATTAGATCTGGATCCTTCCTCATTTTTTTTTCCTTATTATTTCTTTTCAGTCTATTGATTTTAAAATCCAAAGGTCACACCTTTCCTCATCTGAATGAAGTTTTGGGTCGGTTATGTGCATTCAATGAGGGCAAAGCTGAGGTGGCAAGCTTTTAACCTTTGGATTTTAAAATCAATGGCCAAGATTGAAAACAAGGAAATACAAGGAGGGAAAAAACAAGGAGAGGATCCGGATCCTTATTATTATTATTATTTATTTATTTATTTATTTATTTAATTATTTATTTATTTATTTATTTATTCATTCATTTATTTGAATTTGAATTTTGACTATGATTTGGACTGATTGATTTATTTCCTTTGATTGATTTATTCTTTTATTTATTTATTCATTTGAATTTGAATTTTAATTTAAACTATGATTTTGTTTGATTGATTCTAAATTGGTTGGATTGATTTTGGCTATTTCTTTATTTGGCTTGATTGATTGACTAATTCTTTTATTTCTTGATTGAATTTGACTTGATTGATTTATCTATTCCTTTATTTCTTGATTTAATTTGAATTTTAATTTGGCCTTTTTTTATTTGAATTTGGTTCAAATTTTGATTTGGCTGATTTTTTATCCAAATTTTAATTTGATGATGATTTTTTAATCCTAATTAGTCAGGATCACCTTTATTTTATTTATTTTTATTTTTTTTAGACATAAACAGTCTAGTTTCCAATGCCATGAATTTCATCTAAATCGGAGTTTTTCATCAAAAGTTATCGACGTTTAAATGAAGGGTGGTCAAGCTGGTAGAGAACTGCAGAAACTTGGCTTCAGCGGCAGCTTCAGCCTCTTCTCCGTTCATGTTTTCTTTGTTTCTCGTTTCTGCAGCAAACAATCAGCAGCAGCAACACCATCTTCCTATAGCAGGTTCTTAGTAGCTGAATTCTTTGGCAGCATCATCCATTTTCTTCAGCAACAGCTCCTTGCTTGCAATTTTCTTCTTTTTCTTTGCTTTCTTCAGTTCTCTCCTCCTCTTCTTCTTTTGCAAGCAGCTTCTTTGTGGAATTTCTTCATGTATCATCAATCTCATCCCGAAATTACTCACATAGATTGCATAATTTCCACAAGTTCAACCTTTTCTCCTTTGCCATCTTATTTCTCTTCATGGCCTCTTACTTGCTAGAATGCATTTGTAGAACCGAGTAACTTGACTATTTGCGGATAGTGCACAATTTTTGAATTCCCTTCTTCTTGCAAAAGATTCAAATGGCTTTCAAGGGTACTTTTCAACAAAGAATTCCACACAATACATTTCAACACTACAGAAATGGTCTTCATTCTTGTCAACTCCAACAGCAAGGGAATCACTAATACTAACAATGTGATGGCATTTGATTCATCCTTGTAGCCAGTTTCTTCAAGCAAGATTCAACTTCATAAATAGACTGCATATTTAAAATGATGGTTACATGATAACGCTGTGAAATTTGACAAGAAAAAGAATTTGGCGGTATGATCCAATAGCAAAGAATGTAGCAAAGACAACAAGAGCCTCTAGCCTTTGAAGCGAAACAAAGGTGATAACAAAGAACTTGGTAGCAACAAATCAGCACATAGCGGTATCAAGAAGACGCTGCACAAAATCAAGACTTCAAATTTACCAAAGAATCTCAAAGAATGTACTCCAAAGCCTCATCAACTGCGTGGCAACGGCAGCAAAAACTTGCAAATGGGGCAACATTCTATGCTCCCAAAGGTGAACACAATGAGCACTAACAGGAAAGATCAAAGCTTTGATTGTCTCAAGTGTCAATAACTCTTGCAGATTGTATTTGAGGAGGTGCATTTTACTTGTGATGCTGGCTCACTTTGGAAAACTGAAGAAGTTGAGTTCAAGAAGGCAGGCTGTTGAAGAATCTCTTCTTATTAACTTGGTATCTTACATTTAATCAGCTATAATAGGAACACCGAAGTTAGAGAAAAGGGGAAAGACTCCAAGATCAGATGGTTAAGTCCCTCTAAATGCATCTTGTGTCCTCAAAGCCGGAGGTCCAAAGTTCTATTCTTTTCAATAAATCCATTAGTTTAAGCTTAGAATGAATTTGTTCTTCTATGGTGCTACAATGAGGGAGAAGGTTTTCGAAAGCATTTTATCAAATACATTGCATGTTGAATACAAATCGCCATAAAACTTCAGTTCTGAGGTGTTAAGCAAACAATTGGCCTTTATAATAAGTAAGCACCCAAGTAGTATATTAATTGACCAAAAGGATCGAAAAGCACCAAGTCAAGAAACAAGGCTATCATTTAGAAATAAAGAAGCCACTCGCTTTGGCACCATAATCAGTTGCAAAGTGCTCAAGATGTGGGGTATCAATTCTCACCGCGAGCATTATCCTCGCTTATACACCAATGGGCATGCCTCTAAAGTTATAAAGACCAGCCTCATTCCTCAAATGATATACGGACATTGGATCATCTTCCTTCCTCACATTGGACGTAGTTCTACTGATTAACCATCATCTTGACTTCATTTCGACATCTCCTTTCGAGCTTATTAGATTTATCATTTCGGAATTTTGTTTTGCTCCATCCTTTTTGTAACATTGAGCATCAAGAGGGCAACTTTACATGGTAAAATGTGCAAAAATCTTTCTTATGGACATAACATCAAACACCTTGCAATCTAAAAGTATTTGTAAGATCATAATTTTGCAAATGCATGCCCTTCCTTCATCTTCGGACAGCAAAGAATAATAGTCTCTGTTTAGCAGCCACTATGAACGCACACTAGTTCTTCATAGCATGACTTATAGGACCAGCTATAGCACACGAACACCGTCAACTGAAGTACTATGTTGGGTTGTGAAGCGGAGCGTGAATCTGGCCATGGCAAGGCACTCTTGCAGTCTTGAAGAAAGACAACAGGTATATCCTTTTCAAACCTTGGTTGATGAAGCACAAAACAATCTTTACTTTATCAAACTTCGCGTGATCTAAGACGAAAAGACACGCGATGATCCTGCGGTTTGTCCAAGGGATCCCTCTTCGATAGGGCGACGCGGGACAGAGCTTCAGCAATACCTTTCCTAGTGGCCCAGCCTTCACTACTTAGGGACATCAATGAGGCAAAGGATGAGCACCACCACGAGAAGCCCACAGCGCTTCCTCATTTTGGCGTTGACAATACTATCGATCGTGGTAATTAAAGCAAGTTTAGCCATGAAATTAGAGTCGGATGATCCTCCTCCGAATCGGCATACAGCAATAACGACTCACCACGGCAAGGTTGATCACACGTAAAAACCATCCGGACACACCAATAGTCATGTTCAGAAGAAATACGCTGGTGAGAGAGTAGACGAGGGCCACGGTGTTGCCCACACCGCATCATCACATAGCGAGGTGGTCTTGACGAGTTCCTACACTTCTCCGCTGCATCGGCCTCGCCGCTCGCCAAGGGCCGCGTCATGTGGAGTGTCTCATCGAAGCTTCATAGAAAGTTGCCCGATTAGGACACAACAAAGGAATAGTCGCATCCCTTCGCCGCATGGATCGAAGAGGTTGGGGGTTGCGCCACGACCGGTGACGAAGCGCCATGAGTACGGTGAGAAGAATCGTGGCTTTTACATTCTTCTCCTGGGTAATGCATGTGGCGGTGCATCGACTAGGATTTGGTGCTAGGGTAGAAGTGCAATGGGAATCTTGTCCGATGGCTCGGTGGCATAAAAGCACAAAGAGGGATCTTGTCAAGATCAACCTTAGCGGCAATCGGGTTTGTGTGGTAGGGGAGTGCGGATGTCGATATTGTTTGGTACCGCAGGCACCGAGCGATTGATCTCCTAGGGAACGGGGCAAAACGCATCGAGAGTCAAGGGACATCGAGGTATAGACCCCGCGTGAGACGTAAGCGTGGCGGATGACCGGCCATCGACCTCCATAGGGGCATGATGACGGCAGAAACAAATGAGCTCCTCCAAAGGTAATGGAAGACGGGCGCGGTGAAACGGTGGGCTTCTCCACTGATGAGAGTCGGCGTAGAGTCGACGGGCTTTCTTCTCTAGGAGCACGGCCCAAGGGTTGTAGGCGCTTGAAATCCCTCTGATAACTCGACAGCGTAAAAGCGGCTTGGAGCGGGGACGCGCAAAGAAGGAGAACAAATTTTTTTTATTATTTATTTATTTATTTATTTATTTTATAATATATATATTATATAACATATATCACTCTTTTTTTCTTTTTTTCTTTTTTTTTATTTCCTGCTTATGACTCCCCATCCTCACTCGCCCTCAATCTATGGTTACTTATGTCCCCTGATTCTCCAAGACGAACATGGGTGGGGTTCTAAGGCTTTATTACATATGTATATGATAATAATAAAAAATTTTCACCTTCTCTAGTTTCTTCTCTCGAACTTTTTCCAAGAAGACAGAAGGAATTCTCTCCGGACAAAGCTTATATCTCAAAATCCTTTTTAAGACCAAAAGTTCCCCTTCTTTTTAAAAGTTTCTCATTCTTATCCCAAGAAGAGAAAACCCCTCCGTGAAATCCATCAACCTCCCGTAACCATCTCCGGGATAGATAAGACGGGATTCAAACTTTTAATTAAAATTTAAATTTAAATTATTATTATTATTGTTCATTTAAAATAAATATTGCCTCGGGATATGTATTTGGGCATCTTAGGATTTGTTCTATTTTATTTTTTATTAATTAATTAATTAATTAATTAATTAATTAATTAATTAATTTATTTATTTATTTATTTATCCTTTAGATGTCTCGAGATATGTTTTCTGCTATCAGCCAAAGTTTAGGATCGCCTACAGGATATGTGTTCTACCTTGAGATTTGTATTTCTGGAAGATTGCCTCGAGATATGTATTCTCGTGTCATCTTGAACTTGGGATCACCTCGGGATATATATATTCTAGGGCCATCTTGGAATTTTGAGATTGCCTCGAGATACGTATTCTTGGGCTATTTTGGAATTTTAGATTGCCTCGAGGTATGTGGTCTTTGGCATTTTGGAATTTGAGATCGCCTCGAGATATGTGTTCTCAGGAAATTTTGGAATTTGAGATTGACTCGAGATATGTGTTCTCGGGCCATTATGGAATTTGAGATCGCCTCCAAATATGTGTTCTTGGGCCATCTTGGAATTTGAAATTGCCTCGAGATATGTTTTCTCGGTCTATCTTGGAATATTGCCGATTTAATTTCAGGATATTTCAAAATATATATATTACGGAAATATTTGGTAAAACACGTGTCGCCTGCCTAAATGGCCACCTGTCATACACAGGGCTACATTTCTTTTGGCCACAAGACAGTCAGTCACCACCAAATTCATTAGCATAAATTCCATCCGGCAAATAAGGAGGGCTCAACCCTACAAAAAGTCCGTCGGAATTATGCAAGAAGCAAGAAGGTGACAGCCATCTGGGTAAGAGCGTATCTAACGCCTCTACAGTAAGTAAATCTTATCCACTTGCCTCTACAGTAGGCAGATATTTTCTACTTACACATGTAGCACCTACACAGTCGGCAGATATTTTCTACTTACCTACGTAGTAACCTACATAAGAGGTGTGATATTTTCTTAACCCCTTAGCAAATATTTTCTTACCGCCTTAGAAGCTATTTTCTCATTCACCGCCTTACTCCACCGCCTTTCCTAAACCGCCTTTAGGTTGCTATAAAAGAAGAGCGATAATAGAAAAAGAGGAGATCGGAAAAATCATCACACAAAGAGCTAACTCATGTCTAAGGCGCCTTCTTAAAAGTTTTCGACTTAAGCATCGAATTTGAATCCCGCGTAAAGGCCCAATTCATCACTCTTTTCTCCCTCTTACATTCATCCCAAAGGAAAACTAGGGTAATTCCGAGCGGATTTTCATAGGGTAATTCCAGCGGATTTCCAAAGCATTCTCCGTGTTCCCATTCGGAAGTTGAAGTAAGCGCCCACACTAACTATAAATTTCAAACTGCTTGTTGAAGGTCGAGACCAGATCACGAGGCCACAGAGCCAAAGCGTGAGGTGGACCAGCTTTTGCATCAACAGCTTACGCCGTGGGGACCCTTACAAAAAGCCAAATGATTACTACCAGAAGGTCAAAACGGATCCAAGAACATGGAGCACCAAGTAATCCTGAAGGACCTGGCGAAGTCCGAGGGCATGAGGAGATTCCGTTGAATAATCCACCTATCTTACCTCCGTAGGAAAATCCTTCCGCCCCACCCCAAGAACCCATCCCGGAGTTTTACCTTAACATGCAGCAGCAATTGGAACGGTTAGCTCAAATTGTTCATACTTTAACTCATCCGTTACTTCCTCCCACACAAATTCCACCAAGTGTGCCAACAGCCCCACCAGCCAATTCAGAAAGCAAAGGGAGGACAAGGACTCGCACTCATGGAAACAGAAGAGAGAGAACTGCCTTCTCTGCTAGTTCGGAACCCTCCTCCGTTCGACGTCGAGAACAAGCTGCCACAAGAACAGAACGGCATACAAGAACGGAGCGGACAAGGACTGAACGGAATAGGCCATCTGTTCCAACTGTCGATAGAAGAACACAGCGACAGGATCCTTCACGAGGAAACAAGAAATCAGAGCGGCATGTTTTTAACACATGCTCGCCTTTCATCAAGGAAATATTGGAAGAGCAAGTTCCTGACAGTTTTCGACCACCTGCAATGATTACATATGAGGGCAAAACTGATCCGTCTCGCTACTTGAAGTCTTTCCGATAGAAGATGCTGCTTTCTGGAATTACCGACGCTCATATGTGACGAGCTTTTCCTGCCACTTTAGAGGGAAAAGCGCAAGACTGATTTATCGATCTTCCATCTAGCACAATTCCTTCTTTTCAAGTTCTAGCAGATAGCTTTCTAGCTTATTTTGCTAATTACTCAAAGCAAAAGAAAACTCCATCTACCCTTCTGCCTGCTACAAACGAGGGGAAACACTCCAAGCCTATTTAAACCGCTTCATAGATGAAGCAAAGAACGCTATGTGATCTTATTCCGCTGTATGGTCAGAATCCATCCCTCGATGGAGGGTTTGCTAGAATCCCCTTTCCGTTTTTCCCTCACCTTGGATCCACCAAAAACCATCCCCGCCCTCATGATCCATGCTCAGAAATACATCAATTCTGATGAAATTTATACGGGTTAGGAAGAAGAGGCTCGACGCGCCCCTGTTGAACTCCAGAAGGGAAAAGCCCATCAAAATGTCAACAGAAGGCCCCCGAAAATACAAAAAGAAGGAGGGCCACGCAGGGACAGTAAGGGAGGACAGGAAACCTCAACACGCCCTCAGCGACATGTGCTGCAACCTAGAGAATCTTCAAAAGAAGGAAAAATTGTCAGATACGACCACCATACCCCACTAAATCAGACTAGAAGCCATATTCTTATGCAAATCCAAGATCAACAACTCTTGACATGGCCAGAACCTGCAAAGAAACCCGAGCGGCAAAAGAATAGTAAAAGATATTGCAAGTTTCATCAAACTAGAGGACATGACACAGAAAAATTTACCCATTTGATGAACGCCATTGAAGTTGTCGTTAGAAGGGGACAATTGGAGCAGTATATCAACATTGATATCCAAAAGGAGCCTGAAACTTCACAGCCAGAAGAAGAAGAAAAAGGGGAGATGGTCGGATTTATCAGTGGTGGTCCTGGGTGTGGTGGTGAAAGCTCCGCCTCTCGGAAAAGCTATACCGCGAATGGTGAAGCAAGCTGAAACAGAAACACCACAAAGAAGGTCACGGCCTATGGCTCCCCTCATCTTTTATGATAATGATGTCAGCAGGGTTCGCCACCCCATGATGACGCCTTAGTCATTGCCATCATAGTTTCCAGTTTCCAAATGAAGAGAGTTCTAATAGACAGTGGAAGTTCGGTTGACATTCTCTTTTGGAGTGCCTTCGAACGAATGAGATATGATACAGATAATTTGCTTCCCGTAAAATCATCCTTAATAGGGTTTTCTGGAGGAGTGATACAAAATGTAAGGAATGATCTCCTTACCATTTACAGAGGGAAAGTCGCATCATCAACAAATGACAACAAATTTTTCTAGTCAGACAACCGCGCTTCAAGTTACAACGCTTATTCTTGGTAGGCTAACCCTCAACGCCTTGAAGGTCAGAATTTCTACTTACCATCTTCTCCTCAAATTTCCGGCCGGAGAGTGGTAGTGGAGAAGTAAGAGGAGATCAACTCTTGGCGAAACAATGTTATGTTGCAACCCCTCAAGGGAAAAACTTTAAACAGAGGCAAAACAAAAGTTTGGAAGCCATGTTGATCAACAAAATAGCCGAACGGGAAGATGAAGAGCTTCGCCCACACCAGCTTGAAGAATTGCTTACGGTTCCTCTAGACACAACTAGGATGAAAACGCATGCTATGGATTGGTGCGCAGATCGACAACAAAGGTAAACAAGAAAATCTCATGGTGGTACTAAGGACCAATCGATCTCTTCATCGGGTCATAAGATATGGTAGTATGAAAACGTGATGTCATTGAGCACCGCCTCAATATAGATCAATCGTTCATGCCTGTCAAACAGAAACGGAGAAATTCTGCACAAGAGAGGCAGAAGGCCACAAAAGAAGAAGTATCAACCCTTTTAAAGGCTGTGTTTATCCGAGAAGTGCACTATCCAGAATGGTTGGCCAATGTGGTTCTAGTAAAAAAGCCATCCGAAAAATGGAGGATGTGTGTAGATTTCACGGACCTAAACAAAGCTTGTCAGAAGGATTCATTCCCTCTACCTTCAATTGATGGCTTGGTGGATTCCACGGTGGGGCACGAGATGTTGAGTTTTTTAGATGCCTTTTCAGGCTACAATCAAATCCGAATGGCCAAAGATGACGAAGAAAAAACATCCTTCATTACAAGCACAGGAAATTATTGCTATAAGGTAATGCCGTTCGGTTTAAAGAACGCCGGAGCCACCTTCCAGAGGCTCATGAATATGGTCTTCAAAGAACAACTTGGCAGAAATATTGAAGCTTATGTGGATGACATCCTGGTGAAGAGCCGAAAAGCTAACGAACACCTATCAGATTTACAAGAGGCCTTTCAGTCACTTCGGACTTACAATATGCGCTTAAATCCGAACAAGTGTGCTTTTGGTGTCTGGTTAGGGAAATTTCTCGGATTTATACTGACCCAAAGAGGAATAGAAGCGAATCCGGAAAAGGTCAAAGCCATCCTTGATATGGGATCACCCAAAAGCCTCCAAGAGATACAACGGCTTAACGGACGCCTAGCGTACTGGGAGATTTATCTCTAAAGCCGAGAGAGAAAACCTCCCACTCTTCCAAGCCTCATGAAAAGCACCAAAAATGGAGTGGGCGAGGAAGAATGTGAGAAAGCCTTTCAAGAGCTTAAAGATTATCTCCGATCGCCTCAGTTGCTAGCTAAGCCACAAGAAGGGGAAGAGCTCTACATCTACTTGGTTACATTTTGCTTCCTCGGTGATCAGCGATACTTTTGAGGGAAGACAAAGGAGTTCAAAAGCCAGTCTATTACACAAGTAAGATCATTAACGATGCGAAATCAAGATATCTACCACTTGAAAAGTTGGCTTTCGCTCTCATCACATCCGCACGAAGATTAAGGCCTTCTTTTCAAGCGCACAAAGTTACGGTGCTGACGGATCAGCCCTTAAAGCAAATCCTCCATAAGCCTGAAAATTCCGGACGTCTAGCCAAGTGGGTAATAGAGTTGGGTGAGTTTGATCTCACCTATAAACCCTGAACGACAATCAAGGCTCAAGTGCTGGCGGATTTTATTGTGGAATTGACCATTCCCGCAAAGTAGGATGAAGTCCCACCGGAATATCCGGAAGAAAGCCCTAGCATCCCATGGTCCTTATATGTTGATGGATCAGCAACTGAAGAAAGGTCAGGAGCCGGCTTCGTCCTTTATTCTCCTTCCAAATGGAAAATTGCAACAGTTCTTAAGTTCCAATTCCGAGCAACCAACAAAGAGGCCGAATATGAAGCCCTCATCGCAGGATTGCGTTTGGCCAGAGGGCTCGGAATTCAACGCCTACATGTATATTGTGACTCACAGCTGGTCGTTAGTCATACATTGGGCAACTTTGAAGCAAAGGAGGAGAACATGGTCAAATACCAAACAGTGGTAAAGAAGATAGTCCCCCATTTCGCTCATTTCCAGATTGAAAAAATCTGTCGGGCACAAAATGAAGAAGCGGACGCTTTATCTAAAAGCCATCGCTACCAACGGGCGATGCAGAATCTTCCTTCAACCTACAGTACCTTCCCACGAAAACTATTGAGGGGTTAGAAGAGGAAGTACAAAGTACAGCAGAAGAGTCAAGTTGGATGGATCCCATTAGGAACTACCTGCAAGGTGGACCTACACCATCCAACAAGACAGAAGCCAAACGGATCTCTTACAAATCCGCTCAATACACCATCATTGGCGAAAATCTATACAAGAGGTCCTATACGTAACCCTTCTTACGGTGCTTGCATCCCACGGAAGCAAACTACATCCTTCAAGAAATTCATGAAGGCATTGGAGGGGGACATATATGAGGCAAAGCCTTAAGTTACAAAAGTCCTCGCCATGCAGCTTTACATCGGCCAACATTAACTCGAGATGCAGTGGCGTTTGCCCGAAAATGTGATGCCTGCCAACGGCATTCCAAGATTCAAAGACGACCACCAACACTACTCACGCCAATTATTAGCACTCGCCCGTTTTCTATCTGGGGAGTTGATCTCCTAGGGCTATTTCCCACTTCAACTCGACAAATGAAGTTTTTGATAGTGGCTATCGATTACTTCACCAAATGGGTAGAAGTTGAGCCCTTGGCCAAAATCACGGAGAAAGCTTGTCAGGGGTTCTTATGGAGAACGGTTATCTGTCGATTCGGAATTTTGGTCGCCTTCATTTCTGATAATGGGAGACAATTTGATAACAAGGCTTTCAAAAGCTTTTGTTTAGAGCTCGGAATTGAATCCAGATTAACTTCTGTGACACATCCCCAAGCCAACGGCCAGGTAGAGGTAACCAATCGCACCTTGCTCCAAGCTTTCAAAACCCGGGTCTCTAAAAAAGGAACTAACTGGGTTGAAGAAATTCCGAGCGTTCTCTGGTCTTACAGGACAACCACAAGAACCCCTACAGGAGAAACTCCGTTCTCTCTCACTTATGGGGCGTAAGTCGCCATCCCCGGCAGAAATAGGGAATGCCTACTCTACGGACACAAAGAAATTTTCTCATCAAAAGAAAATGAGAAGAATCTCCGGAAAGCGTAACTTGACTTACTTGAAGAGGAAGAGAAGTCATGGAAACAAAGGCAAAATGCATCTATCGCCAAAGAGTAAAAAGGTTCTATGACACAAGGGTAAAAAGAGTCTTCTTCCAAATCGGCGACCTGGTCTTAAGAGAAAACGAGTTCCAGGGAAACAAAAGCCGAACGGGGAAGCTAACTCCTAATTAGGAAGGCCCTTACGTCACACAGAAAATTATCCGAGCAGGCACCTATTATCTGGTAAATATGGAAGGAAAAATGCTCAAGCGTCCATTTCATGCTGAACACTTGCGGCGCTACTATCAGTAAATCATGTAGTCGTCTCCTAAATGTTCCATGGAATAAAGCTTAAGCCCTTTCTACAAAAATGAGGTGAAAATCCCTTTCTACAAAAATGAGGTGAAAATCCCATTCTACAAAAATGAGGTGAAAATCCCATTCCACAAAAATGAGGTGAAAATCTCATTCCTAAAAGATGAGTCGGAATTATCCTACAAAGATAAACGATAACTCTCATCCGTAAACAAGGGCAAAAATCCCGATCAAAATATGAGGCAACAATCTCATTTACAAAAGCAAGGATCTTACTCAACAAATCAAAGTCCCCAGATTGGACTAAGAAGAGAAGAACCTGCTATGAAGCTTGACTTACAAGCCAAATGAAGGAAAAAAGACCTTGCGAAGGACTTCTTAAAATGGTTAAAACCATCACTCGGAAATAAATCTTCACCAAAGAAAAAGGTTTGTGTTTCATTCATATAAATTGAAATTACATTCCAAAATAACTAGGTGTTTACAAGAACATGTCCTAAAAAATCCCTAAGAACTAGGGCCCCTGTGGGCGGCCACCACGGAGGAGCTTGGGTTGGAGGTTCAGAAGGAGCTGGGACAGGAACCTCTGGAGTCTTTATAAGTTGCAACTCTTTTAGCTTCATAAATTTCTTCAAGACTCCAGCAAGCCCCATAGATAAAACGTCCTTGGGGAGGAACATGGTGGCCCACCCGGCCGACTCTGAGAATAAATGCGGGTGGCCCCTTCTTTGGCTTTCGCCCTAAGCCCAGCGACCTCTTTCTCCAATTTATCCACTCGTTCAATTAGGTCTTTCATCTCTTGCGAGTAGGATTTAGGGGTCCTCTGTCTGGAAGCCAAGTCTTCCTTCAGTGTATCACGCTCCCCCTTGAGTTCTTCTAGCTCGACCTGAATGGCGGCGAGTTCCGCAACCTTCAACTTTAGACTCCATTACGCCAAGACGCTTCATCATCTTGAGCAGATTTAAGTTCCTTCTTCAAACTGCTAGAGTAGTCCTATAGTCTTTTGATATTCTCCTTAGCAATCTGAAGAGAGCCCTCGGAACTCGCCAACTTGGCCGCTAAGTCATTTTTCTCTTTTTCTATAGCGGCCAACTGTTAAAGCCGCTCGGCTTTATCCTTCTCAAAAGTATGGATAATAGCGAGCTGCTTCTTTTCTTTTTCCTCCAAGGCCTCCACCTTAGAGTTTAGCTGGGCAAATTCTGCCCTACTTGCTTCCATCTTTGCCAAGTCCTCTTGACAAAGATTGCCGACTCGATCCTCCCAATGCGCAGTCTACGAAATGACAAAGGAATTATAGATGATACCAAGTTTAGGAACAAAAGAAATATGAGAACGGTCCTTACCAGCATGGCCGATCAGAAAAGCTGGCAAGTGGCCTCTTCCCTCCCAGCTCTCCGTAGCTTAGTGGAGAGCTGTTCGGGCCGCATGGCCATCAAAACATTTTTCACAGAAGCAGCATCCCGGAAAGGGATATCTTCATAGGGCAACTTCTTCCCATGAGTTGCCGGTCCTGTTAAAACTGAGTCCGCCACCCTCAGTTTATCCAAGAGAGCCGCTTCTCCCGCCTCCGCCTGTAAAACAAAACCTAAGTTAAAAATTATTGCGGAATAATGATACCCTTAAGAAGTAAATCCTTACCTCCTTGAGGAGGATATCTTCTAGTTGACTAGAAGAGGGCCCTTCGGAAATTGGCGATAAAGCCGGGCGAGCCTCTTCCACATTTAAACTCACTTGTTCAATCATAATTCTGGGACCCGATGCGTCCTCGGAATTCTTCCTCTTCGTCCTCCTCTCCCGTGAGGACCCTGTAGCGGGGTCGTTTTTGCCCCATTTCTTGGAAGAGTCAACCTCTTTTCTCTTCCTCTTCTTTTTTTCCTCCTTGGAGGTGTCAACACCTTTACTAGAGGCTGCTTCCTTCTTCTTCCGCCCACGAGGTAAGGGTGGATGGACTTCACCTTCATAGGAAGCCAAGAGGCCCTTAATGTAGCTCAAGTCTTCATCCTCCATCGGACTTTCTGCTAAAATTCCGAATTAAGTTAGATATCGTGATTCAAGATCAAACTACGATAGATACACCAATAAATCCTACCAGCAGATACTATTAAACGACATTTAACGAGATTTTCCTTGGTCAAGAACTCATCCATGTAAACCTTGGATAGCCCCGTCATTGACTTAAGAAGAACCTCCTCTTCTTTCGTCATTTCCTCACAAACAATGTCCGTTCGGGGAACCTCCCACTTTGTTCAGACATCCCACTCGGATTTATTTTTGACAAAGAAAAATTTACTCTTGCACGGCTTAATGGAAGAAGGAACTTTCCTTAAAAACTTTCTTCCGGAACGAGCCGAGAAGTAATACCAATCGGCATTAGACTCTAAACATAGGCTAAACAACATACGGAACCAACGGACGGTCGGACTTACTCCATAATTTTTTAAAACAATGACAAAGCCGTTCAGTAATCTCCAAGAATTAGGAGTCAGCTGTGAAGGACACAGATGATACTCCTCTTGAATTGCCTTAGCAAAATCAGAAAAAGGAAGCCTAAGGCCATCCGATAACGCATCTTGATAGATAGCTATCTCTCCTTCCCTGGGAGAACTCGCCCTCTCATGAGCAGGGGAACCTAACCTCAAAAATGAGAGAGATCTATCTCATATTTCTCTACCAGGCCATCTACATCCTTCTGTCCAAGAAGACTTATGAACGCATACTGCACCCTACCCATGGCCCTAGAAGCAGGATGAACCCGCGAACCCTGGACTGGAATATCCCTAGGTTCACCTGGAATCGCGACGGAGACCGTAGGATTGGACGGAGAAGGGATCAAAGACACGTGAGAAGAACTAGAGGAAGAAGATGTAGCACTAGCCATTACCTTAGAAGAGAAAAGGACAAGAAAAACATGTAAAGCTTAAAGACCGTGGCTCACGGAGAAGAAGAAGTTTTCAAAAGACGCAATTCGACTTTTGAAATAAACCCTTTTTGCATGTACGATTCAGCTTATATGTAAAGGAGATAAATCCCTGGCCGTTAGATCCTGGAGCTGCATCCCAATCGAACCGTTTAACCAAGGGTCCCTAAATCTGGACCGTTCAGATATCCATTATCACTTTTCCTCAAACAAATCAAAATTCCGTCCACATCAACATACCAAACGCCGCCTGACACATAGAAAACCGCGCTTATGATGATGTTGACAAACGTGCACGCCGCGCACATCGCGCCACTATCTCCCTTTAATGCTAAATAGTAGGGAAGACACGTGTCGTTTCAGGGAATAACAGGCGTTGTGTAGAGCCTGCATCATAAGAGACAAAACGCACATCCCAACATAGGATCACCAGTGATCATTTCTTCTTGAAAAAATCGAAAACTTTATGAGAAAATTAATAAACTTTATTCATGTTATAACGACAGTAGTATTAAAAAGCACACAACAAAGCAACATGGCAAACCCTGGTAAACATACTCTCCGTCGGAATTCCCCAGTTAACAATCCACAGATCCGTCCGAGGACCCACTTAAATAAGATTCAAAGGAGACGCACAGACTTCCACAACCGTCGTTGTCCTAATTATCGCTAGGAAATCCCGGCAAAGCGTGTAAGAAGATGGGGCCCACTTCTCAATGCAGAGTCACTCCCAAACATTTCAACTTCAAAGCGACATCCCACTCAGAGATAAGTAATAACTAAAGTGATAATTAAAAGATCCCTTGCCTCTACGTCATGGTCAACATGGAAGATTTCCCACCCTTCCTTAATGCTTATCTCACCTAATCCCCTATCAACAACCTGCATTGATGGCCATACACAGCCGTTCGGACTCACTAATTAGATAACCCCAGTCCTCAATTCCGATAAATGTTCGTGAAACTAACTTGGAATTCGTAAGTGACGAGAACACTGGGTAAAAGTAAAAACTTAAAAAAGGACAAACCTTGAGCCATTTTACCAAAACGCAAGGATGGCAGCAGAATGGATAAAAACACTATCCATGCTAGCTCCTTAAATAGCAAAACTTGGTGACACTATAGACGAAAATTCCGGAGAAAAATCTACCTCGATTCAAGACAACGAAAAGACAACACAACAAGTGTCGGTTACCTTCTAGAAAAAAACCTACACCCGCATAGACACACCAGCTAAGGAAGATACTTGTTCTCGAAGCAAGCGAAAAGTGCAATTTGACTCACTCCTCACTCAGATTTTTCGAACAAGTACACTCTGGGGGGGACTAGTGTTACGGAAATATTTGGTAAAACACGTGTCGCTTGCCTAAATGGCCACCTATAATACACAGGGCTACATTTCTTTTGGCCACAAGACAGTCAGTCACCACCAAATTCATTAGCATAAATTTCATCCGGCAAATAAGGAGGGCTCACCCTTACAAAAAGTCCGTCGGAATTATGCAAGAAGCAAGAAGGTGATAGCCATCTGGGTAAGAGCGTATCTAACGCCTCTACAGTAAGTAAATCTTATCCACTTGCCTCTACAGTAGGCAGATATTTTCTACTTACACATGTAGCACCGACACAGTAGGCATATATTTTCTACTTACCTACGTAGCACCTACATAGTAGGCAGATATTTTCTTACCGCCTTAGAAGATATTTTCTTACCGCCTTGGAAGATATTTTCTCATTCACCGCCTTACTCCACCGCTTTTCCTAAACCGCCTTTAGGTTGCTATAAAAGAAGAGCGATAATAGAAAAAAAGGAGATCGGAAAAATCATCACACAAAGAGCTAACTCATGTCTAAGACTGCCTTCTTACAAGTTTTCTGACTTAAGCATCGGAGCTGAATCCGGGCAGAAAGGCCCAATTCAGATCACTCTTTTCTCCCTCTTACAGATTCATCCCAAAGGAAAGCTAGGGTAATTCCAAGCGGATTTTCATAGGGTAATTCCGAGCGGATTTCCAAAGCATTCTCCGTGTTCCCCATTCAGAAGTTGAAGTAAGCGTCCACACCAACTATAAATTTCAACTGTTTGTTGAAAGCTGAGACCAGATCACGAGGCCACAGTAGCCAATGTCAGTAGATTAGATATATTACACCTCATTTAGAATTATATGATTTATTTTAATGTAGTAATTTATTGTATAAAAAATAATTGATAACCAAGGGACTTATATATATTTTTCGCTGTATTTTCATGTTTTAAACATGTTAATTACATTATTTATATTTCCCTCTTTGTGCATGTACGTGATTATGTATGGTTGATCATCGAGGCTTCGTATCCGAACAGCCTAGGCTCGATTCCGGTATGGCCGGTCTGTAGCGTGCCCGCACACCTGGGGATTTTGGGGGCAGGGCATTACAGTGGGCATGTCCCAAGGTTATATTTGCAGAGGATTCATATTAGATATGTGACAAAGTTTTATGCTGGAATTGGCTATGCTCATATATGCTCACATAGACGGAGTTTAAAATTAATATTAAATAGTTGATTTTAATTTCATTTATTCAATTACTAAACATGTAAAACCCAAGGGTTTTAGGGATTAAATTTTATTTTGGGTTTTGCTTTCTAATTGATTGGTAAACGAGGTAAGCCCCCAAGTTATAATCAAAATAAAATTTTAGTTGGAGAAACAAGATTTCTAAATTTTTTGATTTGTTAAAGGATTCCCCAAACTTTGAATACATGGATTTGTATTAACTCCCTTTAATTAGTTGGTAATTAAACCAAGTAATAAGTTAAAACCCTAATTAGGGGTCAGAAGGGCCTTTTTGGTAATTATTAAAAGTTTCGAGGACTGGATGGAAATTTTCCTCTCTCACAGCAGAGGGACCTGGATGCAACCTAAATAATTTCAGGGGCTTCTGGTTAATTTTCCAGATAAAAACCCTTATACGAGCAAATGAGTGGCTGAGATTGGAGGATCTGGGATTGGTGCTGGTCGAGTGGAGTTATAGGGGCATCCGTGATGCCAGTGGCCCATTGTGAGACGTCCGGCCTTTGGAGTGTTGGATGCGAGGGGGGAGATGAAGATCCAGCCGTTGATTTGTTTCAAATCTCAACGCTTGATCTTAAGGTTGTTTGATCCTAGGCAAATGATTAGAATCCGATCGTTGGTCGGGATTCAATCTAGGACGTTAATCTAACTAGTGTCGAAACCGAGGTAGTTTAGATACCGTTAATGTTAATCAAGCGATCCTTGCCGTTAATCGCTGAATACCCATCCCGAGGCAGGGGCTTCCGTTTCTCCACCGGCGAGAGCCGCCGCGCGCGCCGCCCCTTTCCCCGGACGTTACAAGCGGAAGAACCGCCTCGCCGAACTGAGAATGAAGGCGGGGGCGTTGGCGATCGGTTCGCCTTCCATTCCCCTATAAAAACCCCACCCCAGCTCGTCCTGAAGCAGCGAGAAGAAGGAAACCAAGGAGGTCGCCGGGGAGGGTTGGCATGAGAAGGGAAATTCGGCCATAGGGGGTCTCTGTCGCCATTTTCAGCACCAGGAGAACCGGGAGTAAGGTATGAACCGATTCCCACTTTCAATTTTGTATTTTTCGCTTCCTAGCTAGGGTCTTGAACTTCATGGGAGAGGATGAACGCGTTGACACGAAAGTGGGGAGGCTCCGGGAGAGGGTGTGGGAGGTCAGGGGTGTGCGCAAAGAGGTAGCACCGGCCGCAGACGTAAGCTTCGACGCAGAGACTGGCGGTGAGAGTCCTCAGACGAGAAGCTGGTCCTTCCAGCGAGCTTCTCCGGTGGGGCTCGGCCGTGAGAGAAGGGGGAAGATGATTAATTAATTAAATTAATTAATTAGTTTGTTGTTTAATCTCTTGGTTAATGGTTAATTAATCAAGCAAAATAATTGATTTTAACTTTGGTAGTGTGACAACTTATTAGATTGATTAATTATCTAGTATGATTAAAATAATAATTGGAACTATAGTGTGATAATTATTTGATTAATTATTTTGTATAGTTAAAATAATGTGACTTTATAAGTGTGACAGATAATTAATTAATCGTATTGCATAGTTAAATAACTATATGGGACTTTGGTAATGTGACATAATTTGATTAATAAAGAAGATTTAAGGATCTTGATAAGATTTTAAATCTTGGTAGTGTGACAAAATGTTAGAATAATTCATTATATGGTATGATTATTCTATGTGACAAGATTAAGTTGATTAGTTATCTTGCATGATTAAAATTATTTAGTAAGGCTACTAAATATTTTAATGAGATTTTTTTAAAACTTTGGTGGTGTGACAAAATTGAACTAATCAAGTTAATTGGCTAAGGTTAGTCAAGTAACAAAGAGGGATCGGGTTGAATCCAAGCTAGTTAAATTAATTGAATCGAATGACTTGGGTTGGTCCAGTAGCAAAGTGGTTTAATCCAAATTTAAGTTAATCAATGACTTGATTAAGCTTGACATTAGATTTGAATAAATGGGTTAGGTTAACCCATTAATTGGATTAATTGGTGAATTAGTTAAATGAAACTCGGTCAAGTTAACTTAGTTATGAAGTTGAAAGGTTGGAAATATTTGGGTGTTGTCTTTGGGGTTTATGAGGGAGGTTTGGAATGGGAAGGGTGCCATGGGGTTATGAATTTGAAAGGTTGGAATTATTTGGGTGTTATCTTGGGATTTATGGGGGAGGTTTAGAATGTGAAGAGTTGTAGAGGTTACACTTGTGAGGCCTATATAAAGCATGTAATCTTGAAGCTTGGCATAGAGCAATAGCAAGTTTGAGAAAGTTTATGGGCCATTGGGAATCAAGAAGAGAGGTGAGAGGAAGGAAGAAAAGAGAAGAAAGCTTGAGAGACTAGGATCTTCTGTTCAAAGGAGTGTTGAGCATGCTCTATTTTGATTGCCATTCCGACCATTTTCACCGTTGGATCCTGCTGAGTTTTGGTGAGATTGTTCTTGACTCCTTATTCTTCAATTTGAACGGTTAAGATTGTTTTTAGTGGCCGGGAGAGTAGGTTTCTGGGGTGTGAAACAGAACCTATCACCGCAGATTTCCTGCACCGACCAGTTTCATCATCTGCTTCAATCGGAGGATCATTTCTAGTCTGATCGAGCTGATTTTTGGTGAGCATAGTGAAGACTTGTCCTGACCCAATCTGAACAATGAAGATCTGGTTTGGACGGTCAGTTTGTCTTCAATGTCTGTAGACATCTATACTCGGTGAGTTTCTTTAAATTCTTGCATCTCACTTATGTGTGGTGATAAATATGAGGATTCATATATGCATGAATGCATGGGTTATAAGGATAGATGGGGGAATGAATGAGTAAAGAATTGGTCCAAGGGTTGGAGTTTGATTTCCAAGGGTGGTTTCATGAATTGAATTTATATACATGATCATGAAAAGTGTAAATCCAATCTATCCCTATCTTTGAAGGTTCATGAAAGCATAAACATGGGTAACTTGAGGTTGCTGGTTTATGGGAATGATTTAAGGATTAGCATAGGTGCTGTTTGATAAGAAGGCTAGAGAACTTAGTGGGCTTGACGAGTGGGCCCAAATTGTCAAAGTTACCAAGCATGATCGAGCTATATGTTAGGCTAACGAAGAATAGATTGTCAAGTTGAACAATGGACTTGTTAACCAAGTGAAAAGTTGAGGGTCGAATAAAAGACAAGACAAGGTTAAGCTAAACTACTGGGCTTGGTAGATGGGCCCAATTTAGCTAAGAAAACTAGAAACGGCCAATGAGGGTGCGTACCATGAAAATAAGGTAGGACAGTTGACCAAAGTTGACTAGAGTTGACCAAGAGTTGAAAGTTAACTAAAGGACTTGGAAATGAGGGAAAATGGTCGGTAACCACGTAAATGGTTTTAAGGACCCGTTTAATTGAGCTTAGGACCACCAAAGTTTAGAGAGTTATGCATGTGCATCTAGGATGTAGGGTTGTTGCTATTTTGACACTGATAGAGACTTTGCTATCAGATATCGACGTGGAGGCTTAGAGACACGTCAGGAGGAAACTAGGGGAGTTTCCAGCTCTTGTTAGAGGTAAGTACTTTTGCCTACTACCCCACTCTACGGAGTGTTCTTGACTTTTGTTATGTCTGTTCTTGTAAGTTCACTTGCCTAGTTTTCCACCCGGTGACGGGATTTCTTGGACTTGCTATGTATTCTTATTACATGCCCTGCTAATGCCATACATACTGTTCATATTTTTTTTTAATCCTGTTGAGCATGTGTGATTGTTTTCGGGACGTTGGTGTCCCTGTTTGCTATTGTTCTACTGCCCTGACTCAGTGGAGCTAGGGAAGCTCCAATAAAGGAATGTTCAGGGTCCTGACTTTCTTGTCAGCCTTACCAGAGAAGCAAATCTCTGGAGGTCTTACCTGTTAGTGGGCATGGTACACTGACCGTGTTAACACGTAGGAGAGGTAGTTCTACCGACCTGTGACCGGAGGGTCAAACGACTATCTAGGTCGTATTTACAGCAAATAGCTGGACATACTGGCCGGGAGTAAACTCTGAGTTCTCTTAAAACTCATTACAGAGCCCGAGGGCTTCTATATCGGGGGTCGTACCTCTGATTTGTTTATGGTAGACTCCCAGGACTATTTTGTTGGTATTATGATCTCATTGGTTGACATATTTCCTATTTATGTCATTGTGACCAAGTAGGGGGTACTTAATCGAGCTTTCCATTCGAAAGCTCATGTGTTTTTCTCTTTTCCTCTTTTACAGATTCCGAGGTTTAGGAGGGAGAGGAACCTGAGGGGAGGACACAGGGAGACCAGAGGTTTAGGAGTCTCCTTTATCTTTATCTTTCATTTTATGAGCATTGTTATTGTAGGTTCCGTATAGGGACCAGACTGTTTTAGGGCCTATGGACCCCGTTGACTCTATGTTCCTTGGAACACGAGTTTATTAAATTTTATGGATTGTTGTCTGCTTATCACATTATTAGGCCTTGTATTCGAGTTGAGTTTGTCTCTTCTTTAATACCACCATTCTGACGATGCTTTCGAGGTCCCGGAACTGGTCAAGCTACAAAACATAAAACATGAAGACAGAAATTCATTGCTCAAAGCACAATATATAGCACTACAATGTAATGAATAATGTGTTCCCCATGCAAAGTTTGCCATGTTTTATATTTACCTATACTGTTTCAGTGTCTCATAAACTTTTAGTTCCTTGCTTGTGAATACAATGAGTTAACCCAAAATTATGAAGCATTTATACTAAAATTTTCAATTCAATAGTTAAATTAAATAAATATTCATGAGAATTTATATGATATTTTTACATATTTTTAATAAGTTAAAATAAAAAAATTACCATCCATATGGTAAAGATATGTGATATATGTCAAATAAGTATGGGAAATTAATTATAGTAATAGTTAAGAGAAAAGGTAGTTTTATTTATTATTAAAACTAATGCCACACTTATAAATAAAAGTAAAACATCATTTATTTATAATACACAAAGTTAACAAACTCTTTAAGTATTTATTTTTTTAGTTAATTCAGTATTGGTCCTTGAAATAGTGCCCTAAATTGCATGGGGTGTTTGGGGGTGTTTGTTTATTATTTAGTGTTGTGTGTATGTTTGACTTTAAAGTCCCTGAAAACAGTGCATGAGACTTATAAATAATTTCCCCTTTATTTTTTTATGAATATAAATAAAAATTTCTAATAAATATGGAAACTTCACTTCTCTTTTAAGTAAAACATATCATTTGCTTCCTTTCCACTAATCACATGTCACACATATTGGGTTCTCATATGCCACACAATGTCATGTTTCAATACCTTTCATTCATTATATATGTCTTCAAACTATCATTTCCATAAAAACATTAGTTATTTTCCCCATAGCATAGGAAATGAAACAACCAATGAAATGAGATAATTCTATTTATTTTTCAATATATTTTCTTGTCTTAAGATATTAATTGTGAAATTAGAGGAAACCAAAGAAAAATATTTAGGTAGCACTGTATGCTCCAAAATTTTTTATTATTATTTTTATTATATTTTAATATTAATTGACATTAATTTTTCATATTTAAAACTTTAAAATTAAGCAATTTAAAACTAAGCTCTAGGGTAAAAGAAAAAAAAAGACTAGGAAGAGTAATGGTAAGGTTACGCATAAAAAATAATTTCATTAGAATCTCTTATGTCTCTAAGAATTTTATTGAACCAATAAATATTTTAAAATAAAAAATTTTATTTTATAATTTTTTAATAAAGGTCTAGAAATCATTATAACAATGTTTCAAAACTGATTTGTATTTGTAACCATTACCTGTAATGATTGGTTTTATTTTATTTTATAATTGATACTTCAAAAAAAAAAAATTTCTTAAAATTTATTTCTTTTTCATGTTTTGATTATATTGTATCAATTGACTTTTTTTTTTTTTTTCAGTTCTTGGTCCGGCTGTCTTTAACTTAGAATTCACAAAATCATCAATTAGAACTTGGAACGAATTCACAAAAT
The DNA here is from genome assembly GCA_026586065.1 of Dioscorea zingiberensis. Taxonomy (NCBI): domain Eukaryota; kingdom Viridiplantae; phylum Streptophyta; class Magnoliopsida; order Dioscoreales; family Dioscoreaceae; genus Dioscorea; species Dioscorea zingiberensis. The sequence goes on from CM048823.1 coordinate 44,806,430, forward strand.
TATGAATTCAAAACTTGAATGATTGATAATGATTTCTAGAAGATAATGAAAGGAGGACATGTACAAACAAGGAGGGAAGCAACACTTGAACTACTCTTCTCAAACTTCACCTTCTTTTTAAAAGCTTATATCTCGAAAATCTTTTTTTTTTAAGACCAAAAGTTCGGCTTTTTTTTTAGAATATTATAGAAAAAATAATTATTTACGAAAATAAGTATTTTAGAAATTATTTTCAGGAATGCGCATCCGTACACACGGCTGCGCGTTTCTCTCTTTTATTTCTGGTTTGTGGGCCCCGTCCATTTTAATATTATAAAAATATTAATAAAAAATTAACAACGGTAATGCCGCATGAAGTTTGATTTTTATTTAGTGGGTCCCATATTTAAATATTATAAAAATAAAAAATAACTTAAGATAGGTTTTGTTTTTTAATTAGTGATCCCACTTTTTAATATTATAAAAAATAATAAAATAATAAATAATTATTTAAAAAAAATTTAGCCGACAAACGACACCAGAAAAGATTCAAGGGGCGAGCAATAGAATCAGAAGGGTAGTGGTACCGCTAGGTCAAGAGGCCTTTAATAATTATAATTATTATAAAATATTATAATATCACATTTTGGTAAATTATAAATGGTCAGAAACTTGCTCAATAAAAGCTTAAAACTCTAACATGGAGAAAAGAGTGCGAACAAAATGAAGATGGATGTAGCGAAAACGATGAGACCGGATGTGGCAAAGATGACGAGGCCAAAAAATAAATAATTAATTAATTTATCAAAAGCCTCTTGACCTAGCGATACCACTATCCTACATCAACCTTTATAAGGGACATCTTATTCTGTGGTCCGCCCCTTGAATCCCTCATGGTGTCGCTTGTCGGTTAATTTTTTTATAAAAATTTTAATCAATTATTATTTATTATTTTTTATAATATTAAAAAGTGAAGCTCACTGATTAAAAAACAAAACCCTATCTTACATTATTTTTTTATTTTTTATAATATTTAAATGTGGGACCCACTACATAAAAATCAAACCTCATCCGTATCATTGTTGTTAATTTTTTATTAATATTTTTATAATATTAAAATGAATAGGGCCCACAAATCAGAAATAGAAGAGAGAAATGCGCATCCGTGTGTACGGAATGTGTATTTTTGTAAATAATTTTTAAAATATTTATTTCCGTAAATAATTATTTTTATAATATTCTTAAAAAAAGCCCCAAGTTCCCCTTCTTTTTAAAAGCCTCTCATCCTTATCCTCAGAAGAGAAAACCCTCCGTGAAATCCCTCAACCTCCCATAACCATCTCCGGAACAGATAAGACGGGATTCAAACTTTTAATTAAATTTTAAATTTTAAAATTTAATTATTTATTATTTCTTATAAATAAATATTGCCTCGGGATATGTATTTGGGCATCTTGGGATTTGTGCTATTTAATTTTTTTTATTTTTGTATTTTATTTATTTATTTATTTATTTATTTATTTATTTATCCTTTAGATGCCTCGAGATATGTTTTCTGGCTATTTTAAAGTTTAGGATCGCCCTGGGATATGTGTTCTACCTTGAGATTTGTATTTCTTGAAGATTGCCTCGAGATATGTATTCTCAGGTCATCTTCGAATTTGGGATCGCCTCGGGATATATATTCTCGGGCCATCTTGAAATTTTGAGATTGCCTCGAGATTATTCTTGGGTCATTCTGGAATTTTAGATTGCCTCGAGATATGTGGTCTCGGGACATTTTGGAATTTGAGATCGCCTCGAGATATGTGTTCTCGGGCCATTTTGGAATTTGAGATTGCCTCGAGATATGTGTTCTCGGGCAAGTTCCCCTTCTTTTTAAAAGCCTCTCATCCTTATCCTCAGAAGAGAAAACCCCTCCGTGAAATCCCTCAACCTCCCATAACCATCTCCGGAACAGATAAGACGGGATTCAAACTTTTAATTAAATTTTAAATTTTAAAATTTAATTATTTATTATTTCTTATAAATAAATATTGCCTCGGGATATGTATTTGGGCATCTTGGGATTTGTGTTATTTTATTTTTTATTTTTGTATTTTATTTATTTATTTATTTATTTATTTATTTATTTATTTATTTATTTATTTATTTATCCTTTAGATGCCTCGAGATATGTTTTCTGGCTATTTTAAAGTTTAGGATCGCCCTGGGATATGTGTTCTACCTTAAGATTTGTATTTCTTGAAGATTGCCTCGAGATATGTATTCTCAGATCATCTTCGAACTTGGGATCGCCTCGGGATATATATTCTCGGGCCATCTTGAAATTTTGAGATTGCCTCGAGATACGTATTCTTGGGTCATTCTGGAATTTTAGATTGCCTCGAGATATGTGGTCTCGGGACATTTTGGAATTTGAGATCGCCTCGAGATATGTGTTCTCGGGCCATTTTGGAATTTGAGATTGCCTCGAGATATGTGTTCTCGGGCCATTTTAGAATTTGAGATCGCCTCCAAATATGTGTTCTTGGGCCATCTTGGAATTTGAAATTGCCTCGAGATATGCTTTCTCGGTCTATCTTGGAATATTGCCGATTTAATTTCAGGATATTTCAAAATATATATTTCATCATTTATATGAAATATTTCATATTGGCCCTTGAGACATTTTGTATTTTCAAGGCTCATATATATATTTTATATATTCCCCCCTTTTTTTTATTTTTTTTATTTTTATTTTTTCAGTGTAAACAGTTATATGCAATATAATAATAATGTCAGTAGATTAGATATATTGCACCTCATTTAGAATTATATGATTTATTTTAATCTAGTAATTTATTGTATAAAAAATAATTCATAACCCAGGGACTTATATATATTTTTCGTTGTATTTTCATGTTTTAGACATGTTAATTACATTATTTATATTTCCCTCTTTGTGCATGTGATTATGTATGGTTGATCATCGAGGCTTCGTATCCGAACAGGGCCTCGGCTCGATTCCAGTATGGCCGGTCTATAGCGTGCCCGCAGACCCGGGGATTTCGGGGGCTGGCATTACAGTGGGCATGTCCCAAGGTTATAATTTTGCAGAGGATTCATATTAGATATGTGACAAAGTTTTATGCTGGAATTGGCTATGCTCATATATGCTCACATAGACGGAGTTTTAAACTAATATTAAATAGTTGATTTTAATTTCATTTATTCAATTACTAAACATAAAACATGAAGACAGAAATTCATTGCTCAAAGCACAATATATAGCACTACAATGTAATGAATAATGTGCTCCCCATGCAAAGTTTGCCATGTTTTATATTTACCTATACTGTTTCAGTGTCTCATAAACTTTTAGTTCCTTGCTTGTGAATACAATGAGCTATTTATAATATAAAAACATAACCCAAAATTATGAAGCATTTATACTAATATTTTCAATTCAATAGTTAAATTAAATAAATATTCATGAGAATTTATATGATATTTTTTACATATTTTTAATAAGTTAAAATAAAAAAATTACCATCCATATGGTAAAGATATGTGATATATGTCAAATAAGTATGGGAAATTAATTATAGTAATAGTTAAGAGAAAAGGTAGTTGTCACGCCCCGACCCCAAAGTCCCGGACCTCGGGCACGTGAGCAGACCAGCCGTACCCAAGGAGAGACGGGCCCCACTCGGATACAAGGCCTGAGTGATCACAAGCAACAACACAAGTGCAGCGGAATAATAACAATAAGTCAGGTGACATAAATCAACGCATAATATCAGCGGAAGATAAGAACCTAGGTAGCATTTATATCTATTCATACTTATTATCTCTTGAAGATAAATAGACATGACCTTGTAAGGCTATAATTTAAATGTATAAATAAACTCAAACAATACTTGTAATTTCTTTTTATACAAAAAATAAAATGAAATTAATTGTAACTTTTTGATGTAAGATGTTATTATTATTATTATTATTATTATTATGATTTAATCACCTATATAATAAACATCCTTACAATGAAAAATTAATCACCTATATAATATTCAATAAAACTCATTCTAAGATATAAAATCTCTCACTTTAAAAAATCATGTCTAAAAATGTAATGTGACCAGGACCAAAAATGTAATGTACATGTCTAAAAATATAAATTTATTTTAAAAATGGTAAATGTATAATTTAAACAATTTCAAAATTTAGATGATTTTGTAAATGGATTTTTTTATCAAGCACAAGACTTTGATAATTTTCGGGAATTTACCATGTTAGTTCAGTATATAAGAACAATGTCAGGATGCAATGTTTTTGTTCTTCTAGCATTGTCATGTTTAATGAGGATTATGGTTAATGTATGACTTTGTTCATTGACATGTTTCGAGTTTACATATACAGTGTTTGTGATAGTTGATACTTGTGATTTCGATGCATTTTGCTGTTATTTGAGAAATTCATAGTGATTTCTAACTATTGTTTTGATACATAATGGTGATTCATTTTGAGAATAAAGTATCATGTGTTCTTTCACTTTGTAAACTTTTTGTTTAGAGGAAAAAGGAAACAAGAACATCATCTTCTCTTTTTTAGAGAAACCTTGCAAACTTTATCAAGCTGCATGAAGAGATTGAACTATTAGAAAACTTGTAGGTTCATGGATATAGTTTCTTGATTTCAAGAATGAAATCAAAGCTAGTAATAAATCCAAATAATAATAATACAACCACAACAAAAAAATATATATATATATATATAAACAAGATATAATGGAACAGACAAACTCATCAAGTACTTCTCAATGTTAATCTGAACATTCACAACTTGGTTAATGGCTGCTGTATACTCTACAATATTAGAAGGATAAGAAGAAGTGGGAGAGAGATGGAGACAATATTCACTGCTTTTTTTTTTTGACCAATGCGACAAGCGCACTCCAGAGGATCAGTCAAGATAGGACGGGAGGTAGCGGCTTGCCAGACAGGATAAACCTGGCCATCACAAGTCCACGTGGAGCGTTAGCTCGCACGCCCACCCCTAGCTGGGTGTGCTACACACACATACCTCCTTGCAACTCTGTCGCAGCGGGGAGTCGAACCGGGGTTTTTCTCCCATGCGCAGAGGACCTTGCCGCTAGACCAAGAGGTCTTTGGCTATTCATTCATAATTCTATGAATACATATAGCCAATACAGCAGATATTCCCAAATTCCCAGCAACCACCTTCTCTGCCACATTCTAACGAGCACCTGACGGACAACACCCTCCACTACCATAGTAGGCTTCCCCCTATATATAACCACTCTACTCTTAATTACAACATTAAACTCATTCTTCTTGGTGACGGACATCACCAAGAAATTTATCAATCTTTCTTCATACCCTTCATTCTTCTTAACCCCACAACAAGCACAATTTTTCTTTCTTCCCACCATTTTTTTGTATGTTTTTGTTTATTTGATTTATTTGAAAGTGCATGATCAACTATTAGATTTGATTTGGTTGGTGTAATACAGGGCTTCAGGCGTAATTGATAATCTCAATAGTATTTAGTTTTCTCCAATGTTTCAATTAATAAATTTGAAAAACAGTGCTAAAATTAATATTAAATAGTTGGTTATAATTTTATTTATTCAATTAATTATCCATAAAACAAAAGTTAAAAAAAAAATAAAATAATTTTAGTTTAGACAGAAATTCATTGCCCCAAGCACAATATAAAGCACAACAATGTAAATGAATAGCGTGTGCCTCATGCAAAGTTTGCCATGTTCACCTTGCATGTGAATGCAATGAGCTATTTATAATATAAATAGTTTAAATATATGTAATTTTTTTATATAAATGAGCTATTCTTAAATGATATTTATATATATAATCAAAATAATGTTATGTAAACAATAATGAAGCACACATGCATACTCAATGAACTGATTACCAATTAGTTTCTCCAATTAAACAATTTGGAAGCAAACAATGTTAAAAATAGATCAAATAAATTCTATCTTAATTTTATAAAAAAATAGATCAAATAAAGGACACATGCATCCTCAATGAACCTTATCACAGACTATCTTGATTACTAGAAAGTGCAACATCCAACATATACAAATACAAAGGTCCTACCCATAACTGAAAATTCTCACATCAAAAAATATTATTTGTAAACTTCAAGTTCAAGTTCAATTAAAAATTATCTGGGGAAAAAAATAGACTGCAATGTCATTAATCTAAAACAAAACAAGGAATTATGATATTTTATTTTATCAATTTAAATCAAGTAATATTTTCATAGTTTATACTTGAAAATGCTAATAATAGAAACATTGTATTTACATTCAATCAAGTAGATGGTTTTTGCTATACTAAAACAGTTTCTCATTAGACATGACCTTGTAAGGCCATAATTTAAATGTATAAATAAACTCAAACAATACTTGTAATAAAATGAAATTAAATTTAACTTTTGATGTAAGATGCTATTATTATTATTATTATTATTATTATTATTATTATTATTATTATTATTATTATTATTATGATTTAATCACCTATATATTGATAAGGATGAAAGTGGTAAGACACGTGACATTCATCCAAGTGGGCCACATGTCAAGATAACAAGGCAAGGCCCCCTAATACCAACATATCAGTCCGTGAATGGATCATTCCAATATAACCCTTCCGTCCAGCCAGGTTATCATGATATGATATGTCTTGCTGATCCGATATATGCACCCGATATGTCAAGGTTATTAAGGTGACTCACCGGAATCGAAAAGAACTTCCCAACCTAACAAGTATCAATTAGTGAAGGCACTCCTAGACTGATGATCATCTATATTGGTTCAAGCCTTCTAGAAGAAATACAGCTGTAGACAACCTGGACTTCTAAAAGAATCACAGCTGGAAACAGCTCAGACAATTAGCTGGCACCTAGCTGGCGCTTAGCTGGAAGGACAGCTGGCAAACATGTGCCCAAATTAAGAAGTGTGCTCAGCACGCAGCTTGCGTCTATAAAAGGCGGGGATCACAGCTCATTTGAACAAGTTGAATTCTAGCAGCGAAGCTCTGTCCATTTGGAATCAGGATTCATTCTCTCTCTCCCTCTCCTTGTTCCTCCATTCAAGGAATTGTTGTAAGATATCTTGTAAACTTAGCTATTGATAGCGAGATCTCTCTTTCCCATGGTTTTTTTCCCATTAATTGGGGTTTTTCCACTTAAATTTGGTTTCTCTCTTCTCCTGTTTGGATTCTTGATTGATTTTCTGCTAAGATAGCCCCCCAATCAATACAAATTCAATTGTTTGGTTAAATTGGGAATTCAATCCGATTTTAGCTCTAACAGTTTGCGCCGTCCGTGGGGAAGGCTTTGAACAAAAAGTCCATGGCTACCACACAGAGAAAGTCAAAGAGGTTTCAAACCCTAGAAGGACAAAAATGAGCTCCAGCCACTACTTCAATAGAAGATATTCTGCCTCCAGGAGCTGAGATACCTCCAAGACATACTGAAGCTGAGAATGATGTCGATCTCGTTAGAAGGATGGCACAGGAGATCGAAGAGTTAAAACAGGCTCTTCAGGAAGCACGTCACTATGTCTCACAGACTACTGTCCCTCATGATGCACAACCCCTCAAGGAGAGCAGGGGATGAAAGGCAGCCTGCTCCCCTAGACATCAAACACATTCTTCGATGCGACACCGGAGCAAAGAATCTTCTACTGAAAGCTCTGACCCAGTACGTTAGCATTGGAATCGCCACACCCGAGAAGACATGGTCAGAGACCAGAGAAAAAGGGAAATCTCTCATTCTCCATATCGATCTACAGATCGGAGACACAAAGCCCGATCACTAGCACACCGATCCCAGGGGCATTATCATTCGCCAGATCGGTATCACTCCTTTTGTGACCGATCTTCACATCATCATCATTCCAGACACCGATCTCCTCGATGCGATTCACCATATCACCGTTATCCATCCCAGCGGTGATATATATCTGAAAGGGACAGAGTTCAACAACTTGTTCCACACATCACTTCTCCCTTTAAAAGGGAAATCTGGGAAGCCCCTTTTCCCGAACACTTCAGACCGCCAAATGTTCTTCATTATGATGGGACGTCCGATCCCCAGGAATATTTGGAGAGTTATTGTGATAAGATGATGATCAACCGAACAAATGAAGCTATCATGTGTCAAGTATTCCCTCGAACACTCGTCAATAACGCCCATGATTGGTTTAGGGGAATCCCCCCTGGAACCATACACAGTTTTCAACAACTTTCTGACCTCCTTTGTAACTTTGCCAGCAACAAGAGATTGAAGAAAAATCCTATGATGTTGCTGGGATTCAGGCAAAGACCAGAAGAGAGTCTACGCGGTTACATAAACCACTTCAACAAGGAGATCAATGGCATGGTTGACATCAACTCTGCGATAGTTGTGGGAATAGCTGTGAAAGGGTTAAAGGATGGATCCTTTAAAGATTCCCTGACTCGGGAACCCCTAACCGGTCTTTCGGATTTCCAAGCCACATCTGCAAAATACATAGCCTCTGAGGAGATGAAGGCTAAGTGGCAAGAGAGTGACCTCTTACAAATGGAGGAAATCAGAAAGAAGAATCACCACCTACAACCATACAGAAAATGGAAGAAGGAGCTCCGAGAGGTGATAAACCTCGGAGAGAAGGAGGCTGGAATCCAAACCGAGCAGATCGGTTTGATGAAAGGAGGCCTCCACAGCACCTGAGATATGATCCTGAAAGAGCATGGACGTACCATAACTACTCCATTCTTAACACCTCACGGGAAGACATTCTGTCCCAAATTCAGGATCAGAAGATATTGAAGCCCACACAACCAATGAAGGATAATCCAAAGAGGAAGAAGAGTAAAAAGTTATTCAAGTTTCATCAGGACAAGGGACATTTAATGAGGAATACATCCAATTGAGAAATGTCATTGAAGATCTTATCAGGGGAGGCAAATTGGATCAATTTCTACAAAAAGAGCAGGAGAAGGATACTGAGCATGTCCCTCCTCCACAACACATTATCCCAAGCGACATACATGTGACCGTCATCGCTGGAGGTCCAGGATACGGTCGAGAGAGCTCCAAATCAAGGAAGAATTATGTGAGGATAGTGGGATCCATACAGAATATCACATCCTTGAAGAGGCCCCGCACACCTGTACAAATCTATTTCTCAAATGAAGATCTGAAAGGGGTTCACCACCCCATGAAGATGCTCTAGTGATCACTGCACAGATCGGAATTTTCACTATTGAGCGAGTTCTCATCGATACCGGAAGTTCGGTAGACATCATATTCTCTTCTGCTTTTGACAGAATAAAGCTTCGAGTTGAAAATATGAAACCAATTAAATCTCCTCTCATCAGGTTCAATAGTAGCCCTCTACAACCCGACAGTATGATTTCTCTCCCGTTGACTCTTGGTACTCCCCCAAACCACCACTGCTCTTATTAACTTTTTGATTGTACGATGCCCCTCGAGCTACAACGTTATCATAGGAAGGCCATGGATCAATCAATTAAAAGTTGTACCTTCAACTTACCATATGATGATCAAATTTCCAACCACCAATGGTTGCGGTGAAGTGAAAGGCAACCAGTTGGCCTCTCGATGTTATGCTACCATGCTCAAAGGTCATGGCGAGGGGAGTAACCGATCTGGAGAAGCACTGATTGTGGAGGATATACAACATGAAGACGACGAACAGGAGAAGCATCGTCCTACTCCAATTGAAGAGCTGAAAGCCATACCTCTGAAAGAGGAACAACAGGAACGGACCATCAAGATAGGAGAAAATCTCCCATCTTCCCAGCAAGAAGAAATGCTGAGTTTCGTGAGGAACAATTCTGATATAGCTTGGACAGCAGAAGAGATGCTTGGAGTCCCTCGGGAGGTCATTGAACATCGACTCAACGTCGATCCAAGGCATAAGTCAGTCATACAAAACGAAGAAGTTTTGCTCCTGACCGCCTCCAAGTTGCCCAAGAAAAAGTGGATAAACTTTTGAAGGCATATTTCATTCGAGAGGTGTACTACCCTGAGTGGTTGTCGAATGTTGTACTGGTCAAAAAATCCACAGGAAAGTGGAGGATGTGTTTAGATTTCACTGATTTCAATAAAGCATGCCCTAAAGACTACTACCCCTGCCTCTTATTGATAACTTAGTAGATTCTACATCGGGGTATGAAATGCTTAGTTTTCTCGATGCGTATTCTGGATACAATCAGATCCGGATGGCGGAATCCGATGTGGAGAAAACTTCCTTCATCACTGGGAGAGGAACATACTGCTACAAAGTCATGCCATTTGGTTTGAAAAATTCTGGTGCCACCTTTCAAAGATTAGTGAACAAAGTGTTCAGAAATCAGATTGGGAGAAATGTAGAAGCATATGTTGATGACATCTTGGTGAAAGTGATAAAGCCGAACGACATATTGCCGATCTGCAAGAAACTTTTGCTGCACTTCGAGTACACGGGATGAGCCTCAATCCCAATAAATGCATGTTCGGTGTCCGATCTGGAAAATTCCTAGGGTTCATGCTCACACATCGGGGAATAGAAGCAAACCCAGAGAAGATACAAGTTATCCTAGAAAATGAGATCCCAAAAACAATAAAAAAAATACAGAGACTTAATGGCCAATTGGCAACCTTGGGGAGATTCATTTCGAAGTCAGGAGAAAAGAACCTTCCTTTCTTCCGGGCATTGAGAAAAGCCCCCAAGGTAGAATGGAATGGAGAATGTGAGAAAACATTCATGCAGCTGAAAGAATATTTGCAATCAACAACTTTGTTAACAAAGCCACAACCAGGAGAAGAGCTTTATGTTTACTTGTCTGCAACTGATGCCGTTGTCAGCTCAGTATTAGTAAAAGTTGAGGATAATTTGCAAAAGCCAGTATACTACACAAGCAAGGTCCTCACTGATACCGAATCAAGATATTTTTCCCTTGAGAAATTGACCTACGCTTTAGTGGTTTCAGCTTGACGACTCCGCCCTTTTTTTCAATCACATCGGATAAGGGTGTTGACCGATCAACCATTTCTTTCTTCCCACCATTTTTTTCTATGTTTTTGTTTATTTGATTTATTTGAAAGTGCATGATCAACTATTAGATTTGATTTGGTTGGTGTAATACAGGGCTTCAGGTGTAATTGATAATCTCAATAGTATTTAGTTTTCTCCAATGTTTCAATTAATAAATTTGAAAAACAGTGCTAAAATTAATATTAAATAGTTGGTTTTAATTTTATTTATTCAATTAATTATCCATAAAACATGAAATTAAAAAGATAAAAGAATTTTAATTTAGACAGAAATTCGTTGCTCAGCACAATTTAAAGCACAACAATGTAAATGAATAGTGTGTGCCTCATGCAAAGTTTGCCATGTTTACCTTGCATGTGAATACAATGAGCTATTTATAATATAAATGGTTTAAATATATGTAAACTTTTTTTTTATAAATGACCGATTCTTGAATGATATTTATATATATAATCAAAATAATATTATGTAAACAATAATAAAGCACTCATGCATCCTCAATGAGCTGATTACCAATTAGTTTCTCAAATTAAACAATTTTGAAGCAAACAATGTTAAAAATAGATCAAATAAATTCTATCTTAATTTTATAAAAAATTAGATCAAATAAAGGACACATGCATCCTCAATGAACCTTATCACAGACTATCTTGATTACTAGAAAGTGCAACATCCAACATATACAAATACAAAGGTCCTACCCATAACTGAAAATTCTCACATCAATAAATTTTGTTTGTATACTTCAAGTTCAAGTTCAATTAAGGATTTTCTGGGAAAAAAATGGACAATAATGTCATTAATCTAAAACAAAACAAGGAAACAATTTGATTCTCTGATGGATTGCTACTGCAAAACTTCAAATCTTAGGTTTGGGTTCTCCGGCCCAATTTGGAGGAGCGATTCGATACTCTTTTACTTCAGCGTCTTCACCGTCCTCTTCAAGAACATCAGGCGAAAATGCATTAGGGTTTGCTTTGATGCAGTTCTGCAAGGCTATAAAAGGATTCACACAATCCGAGCCCTGTAAATCATAAACCAGACAATTAAAAACAACTACATAATCAGAAACTATAATAAATGATTGGAGTACCTTCTCTTCAGTAGTGCTCTTGATAAAACAGACAAAGGCCTCGGAGAATTGGGTGCCACAAGGACCTTTTCGCAACTCAGCCACACACGGGCATTCTAGTGCTTTCTCAGCTTTTGCTTCCAGTGACTGAAATTATAAAAAAAGCAAACTATTTAGGAGATACTGAATGAGTGAAATTTTCAAAAAATGAATGCTTTCTTGTAGCACCTAATGTTGAAACTTCATACATGGCCTTGGACAACTGACCTCACTCTCGTCGTCCCCAAAAGCTACAGCTTCTGTAAAAGACATGCAGCACAAGGTTACAATTACATTTCACCAGTACAATTTATACTAAGAAAAACATACATTGACCACTGATCATTTTGCATGTCCCTGTCATATAGACATGATATAAAATCAGTAATATCTGGAAAATAAACACTTAAGACATCTCCTAGCTACAAAGTTCCAAGTAGAGATGACAATTCCATTAGGTCAAATATTTGAGAAGCCTGAAGATTAATCCGTGTTACAATCTAGTTCTGAATTTAGATACATCATACATGATTTCACCTTGCAAGATTAATTCTAACCTTCTGCCCGTGATATTGAGAAAAGAACTAGTCAACACTATTTGTTGACATGTGGTATGTGAAAGGCATTAGTGACCTATTACCCAGAGATAAAATTTGAATTTATAGATTTTTTAAATGGTAATTAATAAAAATCACACATATAGATGGTGAAATGTTTTTTTTAAATTATTTGATCTACAATTGGATTTTTTGTTTCCTTGATGGAATTTTTCAAGTAAATATTCAGATTTTGACACCCCTCATATAAATGAGAATTAATCCTTTAAATCTTACACCATAGTGAGTCTTGTGATTCCATGTCATCCACCTCATGAACGTTCGATCCAAGCAGCTATACACGAAATTTTCAATATCCATTGACCCACATTTTGATGCAGTTCGTCTTTTCTTTGTTTATTGGTATTTAACCATCATTTAATTTACACAAACACTATTTTCTCCACTAGATAATTATAGCTATTATTAAGTTGTGAGGCATCACTCAGTAATTTTCGTTATTTGCTTACTGATCAACATAAGACTTACTTTCTACAAGTTTTCAATTTCTCTTGTTTACATTGAATCTTATCATCATAAATTTTCTTTTAATTTGAGGATGGGTTTCCTGATTTTGTTTCTTAGCACCTTCCTTACAAATGTCTGATCAGTATGATCAGTTTCTTGGTCATAGTGGTCATTTTACATTATTGATAGTAATCTACAAGACTAACTTTGGAGGGTTTTTCTCTCTTTTTGTCAAGGACTATCTAATTGGCAGTTGGTGCAAAGTACAAAAACATAAATTATGGCAAGGTCTACACAAATCCCTGTTTGAATGCAACTTTAGCCATTGCAAACTACCAAATTCTGCAATTAATTTGATTACCCTATTCCATGAAGGAATTAATCAGCAAGGTCAAATTCAGCAATCCTTAATTCAAGGATATTCAAAATTAAACAAAGTGGATTTATCCAACACAGGTTCAATCCCATTGGAACTACAAAACAAGCAAACACTCACTACAACTGCTCTGGGCATGGGATCACCCAAGAAATGAATAATGCGTGATTGATCATTGATAAAGATGGCCATACCTGCAACTAGTGCTTCCAAGGACCCAGGAGATGGAGATGGAGATGGAGAGGCCTTGGCTGAGGGTTCAGGCTGGCGATTTGTTTGTTCTTCTTCTGTGACAACATTGCTCTGAGTTTGGCCCATTCCTACAATACTGAAAAGGGAGACAGAAGAACCATTAAAGCACCAAACATCAACATTTCATGAATCACATTTCAATAAAAAAAAATTAAATTGATTTTGAAATTTTTTCAAAACATAAATTGCTTTTATATTAAAAATCCAAAAATTATCAAGAAACTACACTCTCACAAGGTATAACTGTCAGCTTTTTTCTTACATGAAATAGCATAACCTGATATTCCTAATTCTCTTACAAAACTGTATTCTTGCTTTTTGGGACGACTAGCTTAATCTCTCTTGGACTGAGAAGCTTTATTCCTAATATAGGCTATTATTAATCTCTGCCCTCAATTGATGTTAGTTTGAGCTACCTTAAATAACCAGCCAAAATTAAAGATAAAGCGGAACTAAATCAAGACACAAAATTAATTTTCACACTAATCGTGAACCCCTTAACCAATTGAAGCAACTACCCCAGACAATGCTTCTTAAATTCTTGCTATGAGCAACTACCCCAGACAATGCTTCTTAAATTCTTGCCCTTCAAAAAATGTCACCATAAAGTATGCTCCTTTTAGTCCCAAATACAAATTGAAATAGGTGTTTCATCAAAATATATATCCTTATAAAAGTAAAGTGGTGTTAATTCTAACATATAATTAAGACCATGTACTCAGCATAAACACATGAAAGGCATCATGCGCTCCAGCGAGGTGTTAAGGCAATGGAGTAATCCACAATAGAAAACTTTTCTAAAACCTATCATGGTCTAATGAATCTTGGACTAAGTTAGCCCTGGATTTCAATCTCATAACTTCTTTGGTAAGGAAGACTTGTCAGAATTTGTTATCAATTCAAAGTATAACCAACTTTTGTTATCATTGTATCTCTTTTGTCTACTCTGAGCTGCAGATAGCTGCCCCTAATTATCAAAGCTTTACCCATTGTTTGCTGAACAAAAGCAAGGCTAAAGTGAAAATTTTAGAATTGTTCAAGATGGAGAGTTTGAAACCAATTCAAACACAATGGCATGCCAAAAAGGCTCAACTATTTTGAGAAGATCATAGAAATTCTACGCTATTTGATTGCACCTCGAAAATAAATCATGCACAATTTCAGTTTGATTAGTAATTAGCAATAACATGAAGTCATGACTCCATTTTATCTACAAACGCTATTCACAAGCCACTTAATTATGGTTTATTCTGCACATTACCAATAGAAGCACAGATCATTCAAGATAATAATCGGTTTGGAAATACAAAAGGCGCATCAAGCACTAGGCTCTTTTGAAATATTTTTTTTTTATTTAGCTCAAGTAAGAAGTGACCACCTCTCAAAAACTAAAACCAAGTTCCTAACATCATACTCAACAACTCCGGACAAGAAGAATAATCAAGGAGTTAAACTCCTTACATCAATCCATGAACAATAAAATTTCTATTGTTATTTCTATTAATTAATATAAAAAATAAAGCTCCACATTTTAGTACATTATTTATATTAATTTTCTTAAGTGGAGGGTGGAAAATCCAAATAACTTATGATATTAGCCTTGATATTGCATCATCTATATTAATCTTGGGTCTCCTTCAGCCAACAACCACTCTCTCTGATGTGTAGCATCTCTAAGCCTTGGGGTTTAGTCCCACATTGGCTAGCCAAGGATGGTTCCTTGTACATATAAGGTTGGGCAACCCTCACCAATGGCCGGTTTTCGAGGTTGAGTTAGGTCCAACCTTGTGGGAACTTGTATGGGCCCTATGGGCTGGGCTTGTATGGGGCGGGCCCGGGTCCATAACATTGTGGTATCGAGAGAGGGTCGGTCCTGGGAGGGCACCGTTCGCCCGTGTTAAGCCGGTGCCATCAGACTGGAGGTGCAGTGATGCGGACCACGACGAGGCGTCGAGTCGAGGAGATGTGATGTGTAGCATCTCTAAGCCTTGGGGTTTAGTCCCACATTGGCTAGCCAAGGATGGTTCCTTGTACATATAAGGTTGGGCAACCCTCACTTTCCAGTGGGGTTTTCGAGTTGAGTTAGGTCCAACTTGTGTAAACTTGTATGGGGCCTATGGGCTGGCTTGTATAAGAGGGCCCGGGTCCATAACACTCTCCTTCTCTGAAAAAAATCTACAAACAAACAATATCACAAATAAATAGACCCTTGTTAACATATCCATTTAAATGAAATTCAATACACGAAATCAACGAACACCAGAATAAAAACAAAAAAATAAAATAAAATCCAACTTTGCATGGCTTCAAAATAGAATTAACATTAGACTAGAAAATCAGAAGCCATACCTGGATTGAAGAAGCCGATGAGATTATACTTGCAAGAAAATCTAGGGGAGAACGGATTAAAAAGAAGACAAATTTTCGCCAAAAGTTGATGCTGTGCGTCCTTTCCCTGCAAGAAATACCCAACTTAAAGAGCTGAATCTTCTGTTCTAGGGTTTTGGAGAATTAATTTGGTGTATTTACAGAAAAGTCCCTTGGAAAAAAATAAATCATTTCAAAAAGTTTCTGATCCTTAAAACATATCTGTGTTTTTTTAATATTTGCAGCATGTAAATTTGTGAAATTATATAGATAGTTTCATAATTTCTTTTCCTGTAATAATGGAAGAGATAGATGGGAAAATTAAAAAAATGGACAAATATACTGATAATCATGAAATTTACAAGATTATAGACAAAATTTCTTTTTTTAAATGGTATAAATGCAATTTTCTGTTGAAATTTCATGTACACTTTTTTATACAAAATATTTTAATTTTTTAATTTAACTTGAGTTTTTATTTCCTAAAGATCCCTTTCTTTGTATTATTAAAAAATGTCCAATGTTTAATACCTAGCTAATAATATAGGGACAATAAATGTATATTTCACTAAAACTGACGGCAAATCACCGAAGTGGGTTGAGTTCTTCCCATTTCAATTGTTCATAGGTCATTATCGTTTCAGCACTTTCCCAGCACTTTCCCCATCTTGACTAGGCCCACTTTGATTTTTTTTATCACTGAAATGGGCGAAGTAGATTTTGACATATAAAAACTCACTTCCGCTTACTTCGGTGCTTTCTCACTTTAGTGAAAAGAAACACCAAAGTTTTATTTTCCCCCACTTTCAACCACTTTGGGAAAGTGAGACTTCCGCCAACTTTTTCACTTTCGATACAGTGAAATGAACGCCTATTGTCACTAAAATAATAAAACCTTTAAAATATTATTATTGAGTTTTTCCATATCTTTATTAACATCTGAATTTACACTTGTATGAAAAGTCATATATATACTATAGGGTAAAATAACTATAGACACGTGGTATGATCAAGAACGCCAAAATGAAAGCCCAACTTCCAAATCAACTACCTAGTCATCTAACAATGGAGGATGAATTCATTTCTGTCAAATAAGGTTCACAAGGGTATAAAAGAAGGTTGGCCATCCAAGATATTCAATTCGATTATGATTCTATTCTAGTTTTGGAATTCTGGTATCTCTCTTGAGTTCTCTCTTTCTTTTCTTTATTTTTTGAGTCCTGACTTGAGTGTTTGAGGTTCTCCTCTAGCATAAGAGCTCACATCTCTTCTCTCCCACAATTCTCCCTTCGATCCCTGAAGACTGATCTCAAGAACAGGCTTTGATCCTGTAGAGCAAAAGAAGAAGAATCGTCGATCGTAACCGACCTTTCCACCAGAATCTCTTGAAGAATTCCCACTTTCCCTCGTTATATGAACAATAATTTGTAAAATAAATACAAATATTTTTAAATTCATTGTTGTTATGGGGGGAAATCGGGTCGTGCACGTGGCATGATCCCTTAAACCTGACCCTGGTTCAGTTCCGAACAGGTGGTTCCGGTTTTGCAAAACTTACAATCGAAACTGAACCATAACTTTAAGGTTCCGGTTCTGATGAATGTAAACTCAATGGTCTTGAAGACCGTTAGCAACTAAGCATGATTTTTTTTTGTGTGTGTTTAAAAAAATGGTTTATTTTTTTTTAAAAAAATTGTTATATCTTATCATGTGTGATTGTGTGAATCTGTGATTGATTGAATGATTGAAATGATTTTTATAAATATTTTGAATAATTGTTTAAAAAATAAATAATTTTACATTCCAAAGTTTATTCGGATGAATTTTTTATTTTATTTTTTTGCAGTTAAGATAAATCATATAATATAAAAATATTATATATTTTTATTTAAAAATTAAAAGTGGAACCGGAACCGACGGCGACTCGGTTCCGGTTTGATTTCCAATTAGTAAGAACCTAAACCGGAGCCTTAATATTCTGGTTTAAGGTTCCGGTTTGGATCCGGAACCGTTTTTACGGTTCCTATCCGGTTCAAATGGTGACGGTTCCAGTTCGGTTTGCTGGTTCGAACTGAATAGCGGTCAGGTCTACAATCCCATGGCAGCATGCCCCATACGTGAGGAGAAGACGTGAGGAGCACCTATGTCTGAGATTCCCCACAATCTACCTGCAGAGGGGCGTGCGTATGTACTACCGATATCCCACGATCCACTGTAGACGAGAAAGAGTGTGTCCAGACGATTCTACACTACCTCATTGGCAGGGGGATGTGCGTCTGTGTTAGTGTTAGAGGCAACACTTCACGGTTAACCACTTGATCGTGACATGCAAGGTATAAAGGAGGGAAGGAAAGAGAGGAGGGGGATCTTTTTCTCTAATCTTCGATGGGGGAGGACCCTTCTTCAACCTCCAGCTCTCTTCATTCCCCTTGGGCGACCTAACCCATTTCTTTGCCCCTCTTCTCCATGATTTTATCTTCAAACTTTCTATCCAAGCTCTCTCCATTCTCCACCAACTTTGACTAACTTGATCGTCGGAGGGTCCGAGGATCAACCCCTGGACTTCCCTTGTAGGGACTAGACGCTTACTTGGAGACTATCTGCCGCCTCCCGTGACGGAGACATCTTCGAGGTTCAAACAAGCTACTACCGTCTTCTCTTTTTACACATAACAGGAGGAGTCGAGTGTCCCAACCTCGACTTCACCTCCACATCTCTAAGTTGATATCGCTGGAGTGCGGATCTCGAGGACCCCCAGTTTCAAGCATCAACAATTATGAAATACTAAAACATACTTTTAATATTATAAATATAATTAGTGATTAATAAATACATAAGAATAAATTTTTCTATAAGATGATTTAATTAAATAATTATTTTAATAAATATTAAACTAAATTATGAAAATAACAAATTTTTTTTTGGGGAAATTACAAAAAAGTACCCTGTGGTTTGCGACTTTTTCAATTCAGTCCTTGTGGTTCAAAATTGAACCACAACGACCCTGTGGTTTGCCCGTTTATCACTTTAGTACCCTATAACACTGTGCATTCAAGGTCGCGTCACGTTTGCCCCCCTAGAGCAGGTTTGAAGGATTTTCAACCGTATGGATGGGAAGATCATCGAAAAATAAGCTAGCCTGCCAATTTTCATACAATTTGGGAACTTGTAGGATCTTCATCTTAACGGTTCTTATTTTATAGGAATCTGAACAGTCCAGAATTTCAACCGTTAAGTGGGAGGACCAAACGGTTACCAAATTGTATGAAAATTGACAGGCTAGCTTATTTTTCGATGATCTTCCCATCCATAAGGTTGGAAATCCTTCAAACATGCTCTAGGGGGGCCAAACGGGACACGATCTTGAATGCACAATATTACAGGGTACTAAAGTGATAATCGGGAAAATCACAGGGTCGTTGTGGTTCAATTTTGAACCACAAGGACCGAATTGAAAAATTCACAAACCATAGGATACTTTTTTGTAATTTCCCCTTTTTTTTTCTAACCTAAGGTTTCCAGTGCAATTGCCGACTTTCATATGTATTTATGTGTGTGCAGATTTTTGTTTTCGTAGGTGTGTGGATTTTTGTTTTTGTAAGTGTTCTATACATTACTTTTATGGGTTCAAAAATTATATTTCTAAAATTAAAATGAATTTTACCTATTTAAATTATATAGTTCATAATATTCACATGAAAGGTTCTATACATTTATGAGGCACTTTGAATGAAGCACACATTGTTCATTTTTATTCTAGTTACTTTATTTTGTGTTTTGTCAGATTTAAAACAAATGTCTAACTTAAAATTCTTTTACTTTTCAACTTCAACTTAATAATTTTGAAAAGATGAAACTCAAACTCATCTATTTAATCTTAATTTTAATATTATTTTATAATTTATCAATTGAAACATTGGAGAAAACTAAATATTAATTGTGACAAATAATATAGGAGAAAACTAAATAAAAATTGAGACAAATACACTTATAATAATATAAGTTTAATTTTAAGAGCAAAATATAGATCAGTTTGATTCCTTTATTAGATTTGGATTGGTTTGGTTTAAGTTTGGAAACAACTATATTCATCGTAAAATCGATCTAACACCCCAGAAATTTATAACAGTTTGGATTCTATTATTGTTAGTAACTTTATTATATGGATTAGGGTTGTGCAAAAAAAATGATAAAACTGTAAACTGGACTGAACCGTCTGTTTTATACCGGCGGTCAGGTTTCAAACGGTTCAACCTTTAATCAGTCCGGTCCGATTTTTGAACCGGTTCCAGAATGGTTCAGTCTGGTTCCAAGTTTTGGAACCGTAGTCCAAACCGGACCGGACCCATTCCTATGAATGGGAATGGGATTTTACAGCCCGTCATATCATATGATCTTTGGCCCAAAGCAAGAGAGACGGATTTAGACGGAGACGCGCGACCAACCATTCGTGCAATAGCAACCACCACCATTGGCAACTTCACCACAGCCGCCATCGCCCTTGTCTTCCACTTCTTCTCCCTTTTGTTAAACTCTCCGTCGAGATCTAGATCTTTAGGTTTCTCTTTGGGACCACGCAAAAGGCCCTGGGTAGGGTTGCAGATTAGGAGTTGTTGTGAGGTTTAGAGCGTCTATTTCTTTGGGGTTTGTTCGGGGATGGCGGATTGCATATGTATTTTATTTCGGGTTTTCTGATTAGCTTAGCATGCTTATCACGATTTAAGATAATTATGCAGACTTCAAGATCTGTATTTTGATTATATACTAATTATATTAGTCAAGGTTTTTCCGTCGAGATACAAGTATGTATAATACCTGACAGTAGTGTCTATATTCACTGAGCTCGTGTAGCTCATTCCTCTCTTGTTATTTTTTTTACTTTGCAGGATCTAAACAGTGATCATGTGAGGGTTGAAGTCTAGATTGGCTCTGGCGTGTATCTCTATCGCTATTTTTATGTTGTATTTGACAATGTATCAGACTTGTTAGACTCCTTATGTTTTATTTGGGACTATTTCGCCCAGACTTCATATGTGATGTACTTATATTTGGATTTATTTGCATTTGACTATCTGTGTTAATAGATTTTGTTTATGATAGTTCTAGTGTTTGAAGTACATCCATGGTTATCATGTTTTAATGTTTATAGCCTTAAGCTCAGGATGCCGTCCTAACCTGGCTGGTGTGACATCTGTCTCAATAAAGAGATGGGTGTTACATTTAGTGGTATCAGAGCCATGATCCTAGGTCTTAGAGTCCTAGGGATAGTCAGAGCCTTAGGGTGGGAGATTAAGTCGATTGATTTAAGTGTTTTAAGGGTTAGAAATTGCTAAGTAGATTTCGATTTCTAACCAATGATTTGATATTTCAGAATGTCGCCAAAGAGACGTGGTCGACCACCCCGTGTACCCCGTGAAGAGTCGGTCCAGGAACCGGTGAAAACCCGGCTATGGGGGTACCATGAGGTAGAGTCGAGGAAGCGGAAGCGTCCTAAGCCCACTTCAGGCAAGGATAAAACACTGGGATGCAACAAGCTTTTGAGATGCTAGCACGACATCTTACAGCAACAACATTTCCACAACAACAACAACCTCCAAGGAATAGGGACCAAGACTATGTAACTCGAGCCAGACAGATAGGAATTACCCATTTCCTCGGCACACCAGAACCAGCCGAAGCAGAAGCCTGGATCATGCAAGAAGTGATGATTTTTGAGGCTATGAGAGTGCCTGAGGAAGATAAAATCATCACTGGGACATTACTGCTGGGACAAGAAGCTTTGTTATGTTGGGAATCTATTAGAGAACGCCACCTGAAATCCGATATTTAGACCTGGGTCGATTTTAGAAGGGCCTTTGAGAGACAGGTTACACCCCGAGTATTTCGGGATGCCAAAAGGGTGGAGTTTATCAACCTTATGCAAGGGAATATGACTGTGGCCGAGTACGAGGCCAATTTCACATAGCTAAGTAGCTACGCTCCCGAAATAATAGCTACACAATGGGATAAGTGTTAAAAGTTTGAGGAGGGTTTACGTGACAAGATCCACATTCCTATCACTGCTACTGGCTTTGAAGACTATGGAGGTATAGTCGAGTCTGCTTATCGAGTGGAGAGAGGTGTGGACAGGCAGAAACAAAGGCTGGACAAATGGAATAAGAGGTGTAGCCCGAGCTCACAAGTTGGCTGGAGCTCCAAGCCCAGCAAGAAAAGCAATAGCAACAGTAGCGGTGGGTCCTCTTCAGGTGGGACCAGACGAGGGAATCCTCAATGTCCAGTCTATAGCAAGTACCATTTCGAAACCTGCGTTGTAGTTGTATGTTATCATTGCCAACAGACGGGGTATTACAAGAAGCAGTGTCCACTATTAACTTAGAGGAGCGATGCAACTCCTCAATTCAGTGCGAGAGGTCAGAGTGTGCACCAGCAGTAGGGACATTCTATGATGAGCAGCACTGGAGGCAGTTGAGAGCTCAAACATTTGCTATGACACAGCAGGGGTGTGATCTGAGGGTAGAAGATCATCAGTTATTAGTTGATCTGATCCCTATGAGGATCATAGACTTTGATGCCATATTGGGCATAGATTGGTTGTCCACCCACTATCCCACCGTTGATTGTCACTTGAAGATGGTGCATTTCCAACGACCAGGTAAGGCGAAAATCCTCTTCTATAGGAGGCAAGCCCAAACAGAAGACGCCTTCTTGGCGAGTATTATGGACGCTACAATCTCAAATGAAGATATAAAGGGAATATCGGTAGGCTGCAAGTTTCCCGACATATTCCCTGGGGAGTTACCTGGGTTGCCCCTATCTAAGGGCGTAGAATTTGCAATCGAATTTTTCCAAGGCTCCAATTTCTAGGGCACCCTATAGGATGGCCGCGATGAAATTGAAGGAACTAAAAGTCTAGTTGAATGAATTGCTAGAAAAGGGGTTCATCTAGCACAGTGTTTCACCTTGGGGTGTGCCTGTGTTATTTGTTAAGAAGAAGGACGGCTCCTTGCTGATGTGCATCAATTACCGACAACTGAACGGGGTTACAATCAGGAACCAGTACCCTCTACCCAACATCGACGATCTTTTCAACCAATTGCGAGGAGCATGCGTCTTCTCGAAGATTGACTTGAAGTCGGGGTATCATCAGCTGTTAGTGAAGGAAGAAGACTTGCCCAAGACAGCTTTCTGGATCCGGTATGGGCATTTTGTTCTTGGTGATACCCTTTGGGTTGACGAATGTACTATCAGTTTTTATGGAGATGATGAATAGGGTTTTCGCACCCTATCTAGATCAGTTCGTGGTGGTCTTCGTCGACGACATTCTAGTGTACTCCCGGAGTATTGAGGAGCACGTGAACCACCTTAGAATAGTGCTGCAAATATTGAGGGAGCAGCAACTATATACCAACCTATGCAAGTGTGAGTTTTGGTTAGAAGAAGTGAAGTTCTTGGGACATGTTGTCTCAACAGCAGGGATCTACATTGACCCCTAGAAGATTGAAGCTGTTGTGAACTGCCAAGCCCTGATACGGTTACGGAGATCAGGAGTTTCTTAGGGCTTGCGGGTTACTACAGGCGATTCGTTGAAGGATTTTCTACAATCGCCCAACCAATGACAAAGCTATTGAGGAAGAATGCAAGATTTGACTGGACAGAAGAGTGCGAACAGAGGTTCCAGGAGTTGAAGGACCGACTAGAGTCTGCTCCTGTTCTCACCCTGCCAACACCTGGAGTTGGCTATGAGATCTATAGTGACGCTTCATACTGAGGGCTGGATTGTGTCTTGATGCAATAGGGCAGGGTTATTGAGTATGCATCTAGTACACGATTTGGAGTTGGCAGCGATGGTCTTTACCTCGAAGATCAGACGATATTATCTTTATGGTAAATCCTGTAAAATCTTTACCGACCACAAGAGCTTGAGATATTTGATGAGTCAGAAGGAGCTGAATATGCGGCAGAGGAGGTGGATGGAGTTATTGAAGGACTATGACTGCACCTTCGAGTATCGCCCGAGGAAGGCAAATGTGGTTGCAAATGCCTTGAGCAAGAAAATTATGGCCCGATTGGGGACCACCAACTTTACCGAACTTCATGATTTGAGATCCACTTGAGTTCAGTTTTCGGTGGATGAGCTGGGGGTACTACTAGCGAATTTCCATCTACGGCCTACGCTGATTTCACAAATCAAGGAAGCACAACGTCAAGACTTCAGATTGATACAATTGGCTGCACGAATGCAGGATGGAAAGCTTGGCGATTTCTCTCTATCTTTTGGTGGAATAGTGATGCTTGGTACCCGAATATATGTACCAAACAATGAGAGCCTTAAGCTAAAAATCATCGAGGAAGTTTATTGCTCAGCCTATGCTATGCATTCGGGGAGCACCAAGATATATAACAATATAAAGGAGAACTACATCTGGAGGAAGATGAAGAAGGGGATCGCTGAGTAAGTGGCTAGGTGTTCAATCTGCGAGCAAATCAAGGTAGAGTACAAGAAGCCACCAGGGTTGCTGGTACCCTTAGAATTCCCGGAATGGAAGTGGGAACGTGTAGCAATAGACTTTGTTACTATCTTACCTCATACAAGCCAGGCCGGCAAAGATGCTATATGGGTCATCATTGACAGAGTGACCAAGTCAACCCATTTCATTTTGATCAAGAGAACTTTTTCACGGGATCGGTTGGCACAGCTATATGTGAACAAGATTGTGAGGCTACATGGAGTACCCGTGTCCATCGTATCTAATAGAGACCAGAGATTCACCTCTCATTTTTGGTGGAGCTTACAAAACGCCTTGGGAACAAGGATGAACTTTAGCATGACATTCTATCCACAAACAAATGGACAGTCTGAGAGAACTATACAGATACTCAAAGACATGCTTAGAGCATGTATCATGGAACTTCTCGGGTGTTGGGATGAAAATATGGTGCTGTTGGAGTTTACATATAACAATAGCTACCAGACTAGTATTGGGATGCCACCTTAAAGGCGCTTTATGGCAGGAGATGTAGGACTCCGTTATGCTAGGATGAAGAAGGTGAAAGACAGATACTTGGAGCTGAGATGGTTCAGTAGACCTCAGAAATGATTAAGCTCATCAGGGAGCGGCTGAGGAAGGTCCAAGAAAGGCAACGGGGTTATGCTAATAACCGCTGTCAGGATCAAGAGTTTGAATTGGGAGACAAAGTATTTCTGAAGGTATCCCCCTGGAAAGGCTTATTGAGGTTCCACAAGCGTGGGAAGCTTAGCCCACATTATATCGGGCCATACGAAATTGTGGACAACGTAGATTCCATAGCCGACCAACTTGTACTATCAGAGGAGTTATCGAGGATCTATGATGTGTCCTACATATCTATCCTGCGAGAATGCCTCTCGGATCTAAGCCACGTTCTGATGGGACCAGTCATAGAACTAGCTCAAGATTTGACATACGTAGAGGGACCAGTATGTATCCTCGATAGGAAAGAACAAGTATTAAGGAACAAGGTAATACCCATAGTAAAGGTGTTATGGAGTTATCACCAAGTGGATGAGGCTACTTGGGAGAGAGAAGATCAAATGAGATCGCAATATCCTCATTTATTTTAGTTACCTATGTACGAAAATTCCGAGGATGAAATTTCTTAACGGTCTTTGAATTTTAAAACCCCGGATTTTTCTTAATAAATAATCAGATGATTCTCAAGTATTTAATGAGGTTAATTAGCACCATGCTAGATGACATGTTCTTATATTATGGCTAAGCATGTGCTAAGGGTGATTATAGTGTAAGAGTAATGCGGGCATGTTGTAGTTTATCATAGTATGAAACAATATAACTAAAGCTATGAAAATATCACTCTCGTATTCATATAGTTACTATTATTAATTATAGGAAAAAGTAAAGGTCACGCGGGAGCAACAGAAGGGCCGAGTCAGCCTTAAGCTCAGCGAAGGATTTCATGTGAAAGGACATATTGTATATTATGTTTTATGTATGTATTTCATCGCGATTCGACTTACTCGTGTTTTGTATGAGTATTCATCTCGGTTTGTGATTGCCGATGGATTATACGACTATTTTAGTATAATAGATTTCATACTTGTTATATTATATATGAATGAAGTAGCATGAATAAACATAAAGAGAAACCATTAAATGGTAGAGATTGATATGTAAGTATCTTAGGTTGCACTCTAGCTAGACATATATGAATGATCCAGCGGGGCTTAGGATAGAGCCCAAAAAAGAAGTATATGATATCGGGTCAGGGAAGGACTCGTTTTAAATCGTTTTTGTCAAATAAAATATTTTCTGAAAAATCATTTTTCATATAAAACCCTTCCCAACTCTTGTTAGTTCCCGTATCGAATACGAGATGCATGCTTGACAGCAGCACAGGTTTTGTAAACTGCATGCCACTGTTCGTCAGGCTTAGGCACAGGTACGGTAGATTGCATGCCTTTATTGCCTGATCATCAGGATCGGTAGATCGCATGCCACTGATGGTAGTTGGAGCTCATTTTGAGGTATTCGAACTAGGTGTGTATGCTTATATGATATGAGTCCTTGCATATTTAAGATTATGATATGGCATGTGATGATTGAGATTGCATATGTATTTTATTTCGGGTTTTCTGATTAGCTTGACACGCTTATCCCGATTTAAGTTAATTATGCAGACTACATGATTTGTATTTGATTATATACATATTGTCACGCATCGACCCGGATTCCAAGCCTCGAGCATGTGCATAGATCGACCGTACCCAAGTAGAGACACACTTCACTCGGATATAAGGCCTAGGTAAATCAAAAACATGCAGCAGATAATGGCATAATCCAGATAACATAAATAAATAACCAGAGTCTACATCGGAAATAGAATAATAAGGGTTCAAGTACCCT
This sequence comes from Dioscorea zingiberensis, assembly GCA_026586065.1. Taxonomy (NCBI): domain Eukaryota; kingdom Viridiplantae; phylum Streptophyta; class Magnoliopsida; order Dioscoreales; family Dioscoreaceae; genus Dioscorea; species Dioscorea zingiberensis. The sequence continues at coordinate 44,833,560 of CM048823.1, forward strand.
ACATAAAACTAGGCCCGATAAAGGTCCTACAAATAGTGTCTCACACAGAAGGAAGAAAAATGAGGTCCTCTAACCTCGGCAATAGTATCCCAACCCCTCGCCTACCTCCTGAGTCCGAGTCACCTACTTCTAAGGATCTGAAAAAAATAAGAGGGAAAACAAGTGGATGAGCTTTTGAATGGAAAGCTCAGTAATTACCCCATAGGGATCACAAGAAACAAACCCATCACAGATGATAAAAGATAAGTCATGATATGAACAAATCAACAAGCATCAAGTCAAGAAAATGGGGCCACACCCCGTACTATTCCAACTCTAGGAGTTTCAGACCTACCATAAAAAGAACTATCGACGGTAGGGACTCCTAACCCATCAACAGCCCTCAGGCTCTGGAAGAACTCAGCAATAATCCCCTCGTCAGCAACAACAGCCTCGGCTGCAAACGGCCCTCCGATTGCAAATCGGTGGCGCCACCTCTCGTACGTGTCGACACAGTCAGCGAATCAACCTCACTGATGTACAGGATAACCAGAGTATCGTACCGATGGCATGGCAAGCCAGAACGCTAGGGTGTCCTCGATCCTGAATGTTTCCCAATGGAGCCCCCACGCTCCATTGATTCGAGCGGAAGAATAATCCATAACAAAGGATGCTAACATCCCAGAAATCAACACACATGCTCAAATAGGAATCCAACTAATCAAGGAAACAAGTGTGCATGTATATAATCAAGAAGGCAATGATCCAAGGAATAAAAGAGAGCATGATAACAACGATATTATGCAACACTCAAACATGATAATAATAAATCCAATAAACACTCCGTAGAGTGGGTACTAGGCAGAAGTAACTTACCTTTATCTAAGATATGGTTGCTTGATCCCTTGATATACCTCTTGACATGGCTCAGCATTCCACATCAATATCTGGTAACAACAATAATGTTTCAGTACCTCTACTAAAAGCCAAAAGTGGCCTATCATTATTAATATTAATGTAGAATTTTGACAATTCTGCGCAGTCACAAAGAACTGCTGATATAAGATTCATTAGAAAGATTCTTTCTTAACCTTTCTTAACGGTATATTACACATCCCGATCGGGGAAGTATAAATGACCAAACTATCCCTCAAAAGGGACGGCCAACTCCAGGCCATTACCAATTTCTAATTTGAGTAACCTAACTCATGATCTTGAATTTGGGCTCTTCTCCCAATTTACTAAACTCAACCCTTTAATATTAAGTCTATTACTCAACCATTGAACACTTTTAAAGTTGATTAATCTAATTGTTTGAACATGATTAGACTCAAATCATTATTCTCCTTGTAAACATTAATTATTTAGTTAATTACCCATATTGTTAGTTAGGAAACAAAATAGAGATACTCTATTAATCCACATGCACTAGAACTCCTACTCTTTAAGACATAGAGCAACTCTCAATCTCCATCAATTAATATCAATGTTGTCAGACCCGGCCCGGGGCATTGACCCGGCCAAGCCCAGGGGTCAGGGGTCAAGGGTTCAACCGGGGTTCAACCGGGGTTGAACCGGGGTCAATAATAAAATATTAAAAAATAATAAATAATAATTAATCATGATGAAATAGATATAAAACAAAATTATAATAATAAAAAATATGATTGATTAACTGAATTTGATAATTATATTTAGTCCATGCTCAAAGTAAACACATACTAAACAAAACAAATTAGTCAAAAATATCAAAATACACAATTAAAATATAATCATAGTTACTAGGTATACAAATACAACTTTTTGGAAGCCCATCTCATTTTGGGCCTTATCATGGACTTGTTTTTAAAAGTATTGGTTTCAAGTATTCAAAAACTTTGAAGTATTTAGTTTCACATTACTTATGGATAAAATGTTCACTCTCTTTAAATATGATTTTATTCTACCAACCAATAAGCCTTGTTGGTGAAAAGGCTCTCTCACGTGCGCGCAAGGGGGTACAAATGTTGGATTCGGGTTGACTTGGACGTACGAAATGTTGAGTATGTGGAGTCTGATGGATGCCCTGACGATCTTGACTACATTAAACTGCGAGGGTCCGAAGCGTGGCGCCTCGGCGGGGTCGTGGCCGGGGGTCAAGGCGGCGCCCTGGGGTTTTCCAGGGGTAGCGCCCCTGGAAGCAAATTTTTAATTTTAGGCCCAGGCCCATGTGGGATTTTAGGCCCGGTTTTCCTGACTCTATATAAATATCCCTGTATTTTGTAAACCCTAATTTTGTGAGGAAATAATAAGAAACTCTATTGCGGCCATGGACGTAGGTCATCTTGGACCGAACCACGTAAATCATGTTTTCTGTGTGTGTGTGCTTCTTCTTCTCCTTCTTTCTATTGCTCAGGTCTCGATCCTTACAAGAAACTCATGTGCGAGCGCGTGGTGCGCACACGAATGCTAGGTCAATTTGCGACCCCCCGTGCACCCAAGATTTTTGTTTAATCATTTTTCTTTCTTTTTTTAACTTCCATTAAAAAAAAATTTAAAAAAAAATATTAAAAAAAAATCAGCCCGGTTCACTCGCCCGGGCCGGGTCGGCCGGGTCCCGGTCCGACCGGCCGGTCAGACGCGTGGTACCGCCACGTGCACCCTGCTCGAGGGAGGCCAACCCGCGGCCGGCCCCGGTTCCCGGTTTTTCCGGTTGAACCGGCCGGGCCGGGCCGGGTCTGACAACATTGATTAATATTCAAAGACACTGACTCATCAACACATACTTTCCTCTGAACCCATATGAAATCTGGACTCAAACCATGCATATTTAACCCTAATAATCATCACATGTTCCTCCCTCATCTCTCTGTTCTCTCTAACCTTCATGTGTATCTACCTACATACTCAATCCCACATCTTTAAACTAACACATTTCAATTTCATTCACAGACCAACTCTATTAACCCAAAGGAAATTCCCTCAATGAATCAACGGCGGTGGCATCAGCGGCGGTAAGAGAGATTCCTCAACACTCTCCCTCTCCACCTTCCTCTCTGATCACAGCCGCCGGGACTCTCACTTCTCTTTAGGGTTTTGCGAGAATGAGAGTTATATAAGGGCGTTGAGGGGATTTGGATGAAGATCCAAGCCACTGACCTTGGCTGTTACGTGGAGAGAATTACATCTACATAGCTGTTGGCCGGCCGAAAACGATATATATATATATATATATATATGCTTTTAATTCCAATTAAGTTGTTTCTCTTTTCCTAATCTTTACATTCAAGTCCCCTTCCATACATTTATATAAAAATATAATCAAATCTCGTAATCAGTCCATCTCTTACTTAATTATATATATATATATATATATATATATATATATATATATATATATTTCAAATTCCATTTTTTGCTAATATATATTTCAAATCATGTGATTAATCACTTTAATCCCCCGTTTCTAGAAAAATCCAATTATTTCCAAGTATGGGGAAATTTTTTTTAATTAACAAAATAATTAGAGAACAATTAGAAACCATTTATTAATAAAAAAAAATACAAATAGGAAATTTTTAAATTCCAAAAATTCAAAGGAATTCCATCTTGGTGATTTTCCCTTATTAACCAAACGATTAAAGAAAATAGCTAGAAGGAAGAATTATTCCCTAAAATCTTCAGATTTTACACATGTACAATTATATTAGTACAGGTTTTTCTATCGAGATACACGTATGTATAATACTTTGCAGTAGTGTCTATACTCACTGAGGTCGTGTAGCTCACTCCTCTCCTATTATTTTTTTTTTTACTTTGCAGGATCTAGACAGTAATCGTGTGAGGGTCGAAGTCTAGATTGGCTCTGGCATATCTCTATTTCCATTTTTGGATGTTGTATTTGACAATGTGTCAGACTTGTTAGACTCCTTATGTTTTATTTAGGGCTATATCACCCAAACTTTATATGTGATATACTTATATTTGGATTTATTTGTGTTTGACTATCTATGTTAACAGATTATGTTTATGATAATTTCAGTGTTTAAAGAACATCAATGCTTATTAAGTTTTAATTTTTACAGCCTTGGGCTCAGGATGCCCTCCTAACATAGCTGGTGTGACATTTGTCTCAATAAAGAGATGGGTGTTACAAGGAGCAAATCGATGGGGGAGAGAACCATTACCTCACCATCACTGGCAAGCTCCGCTCTCCTTCAACGCCACCATTAAACTCCGGTGGGCTTGTCTCCTCTCTCCAATGGGCTGTGATTATGGCAAATATACCCAGCACTTTCTCACGAGCATTGATGACGGCAACCCTCCACTTATCTCCGAGGGACTCCAGCAAGGTCCTTCATCCCTCTATGAGCTCTGGTCGGCGAGCTCAGCTCCATAACGAGCACCTTATGTCTCTACCTCTCTAATGGGCCCTGGCAAGCCCCCAACGAGGTGAACTTCCTCTATCTCTCTCCCTTGAATGTTTGAACATTTGCAGCGCACATGAGGCCAGTGAGCTACCTTATTGTCTATATGAGGCTAGTTCGAAGAGATTGTATGAGGCCCCAGAGCCCTTTCGCAGAATGTATGAGGCCCGAGAGCTCTTCAACAGAGTATATAAAGCCCGAGAGCCCTTCCACAGGTTGTATGAGGCCCAAGAGCACTTTCACAGAATGTATGAGGCTTGAGAGCCCTTCTATAGAGTGTATGAGGCTCGAGAGCCTTTCCACAAATTGTGTAACGCCCGAGAACCCTTCTAAATGCTTGTACTCACTCCAACATAATGGATTGCCCCTACAATTGGGCCCGTGGTTGTTCACACTAAAAAATAAAAAAGGGGGGGGGGCATTTGAAAATACAAAATGTCTCAAGGGCCAATATAAAATATTCCATATAAATGATGAAATATATATTTTGAAAGATCCTGAAATTAAAAAAATATATATATATATATATATATACATATATCAGCCATATCCCAAGAGCTAGCCCGAGAACACATATCTCGAGGCAATCTATAGTAATCTCAAATTCCAAGATAGCCCGAGAACACACATCTCGAGGCGATCTCATATTCCCAGATAGCCGAGAACACATATTTCGAGGCAATCTCAAATCCCAAGATAGTTTGAGAACAAATCTTGAGGCAATCCTAAAATTTCAAGATGCCCGAGAATACATATCCCGAGGCGATATTTAAGAAATATAAATCTCATAATAGTCCGAGAACAAATCTCGAGGCAACCTCGCTCGAGAACAAATCTCGAAGCAATATGGGAAAACACAAATCCTGAGATACATATCTTGAGGCAAACTCAAATTCCAAAATTGCCACTGAGAACATATCTTGAGGCAATTGAGAACATATCTCTAGGCAAAACTCAAATTCTAAAATTGCCCATGAGAACATATCTCGAGGCAAACCCAAATTTCAAAATTGCCCCCTGAAAACATATCTCGAGGCCCAGGTAGCCAGAAAAAAAAGCAATCCCAAGGCAATTTACATATATATAATAAAAAATATATTAATTAATTAATTAATTTAAAATTCAAACTGGGATTCGGTCTTATCGAATGGGTTAGGATTTCACGGACGTGGGGATAAGAAGAAAAGGAAAAAGGGCTTTAAATCAGGGAGAATGGAAGACAATCAAGGGAACAATCAGAGACACAAATCAGAGAGAAAGAAAGAGATGGAAAAAAGGTAGACATTTTTTTTCTCTCTTTCTATGGCCACTCAGATCTAAAAAAAGGAAGGGGTTTCTTCATCTTCGTCGCCTCCGTCCAGCCGCCTAGCCGCGGCGGTATATAGCGTTGCCCGCCTCGCATGACCCCCTGCGACAGCGCCCGGCCCCTTTGCGATTACCCGGCCCCTTTGCAACGGCCGTGCCTAGCCGCAATCCCCAGTGCCCCACCGCTCGACTCCACACCGCGCTCAACAGTCACGCCCAATAGCTCGCCCTTGACTCCCGCGCCCGGCACCACCCAAACTGCGCGCGCCCTAGCGGCTCGGCCAAGCGCCCGGCTGCACCGGCAACCAAGCGGTGCACAGCGGCTAGGCGCAAGCGAAGGGCGATGCCACGTTCCCGCCTAGGCTGCGCGTCCAAGCAAGTACCCAATTCTGCTAGCAGCCAAGCAGTGCACAGTACTTCCAGCGGCAAGCAGATCATAACGTCGCTACCCTTGCTGCTTCTTCTTACCATCAATGGAGAAAAAGAAGGCAAAGGCTATACAATAGCCTCCCTTCCACCCTAGTCGTCACCAACAAACAAGCATAGGCCATACAATTGCCTCCCTGCTACTCACAGTCACTAAGGAGGAAAAGCATAGACCATACAATAGCCTCCCTGCTGTCTACCACCGGAGAAGAAAAAGAAAGTAGTATATATAATATGCAATGTCTTTCTACGTCATCAAGCTGCTAAAAGGGCCCTGCGCCTCTGCGCCATAGCCGCTGTCCGAAGGTGGGTTGAGAAGAAAGATAATATCAAACAATTAGCTTGCTGAAATTAAAGTTGTGAACATGAACATTGTTGTGTGATTGTAAATTTTGCCGAAAGGGGCATTCCAAATATGTGTTAAATGTTCAATTATGTAAGATGCATATAACTTGTTTGTTGAAGTGTCTGATAGACACCTTTTGCTGCTGTGTTGAAGTTAATGAGTAACTTTTGGAAATTTCCTAGGTGTTGAAGCAAGAGAACTTTAATGTAAGATTACTGCAGTATATTTAAACTCTTACGAGAAATATCATGCCCATAGACATGTTAAAATATATCCCATTTGGTGAATGCTTTAAGATGTTGCTCCTGCTATGAAGAAGAAGTTGCTGATGAAGTTGAGTGCATTTGGGAGTTGAAAGTAAATGGCAATAACCTTGAAGCTATCAAAAAAATGGGGTATTAAATATGATGAAGCTACTGCAAAAGAACAACATGGATGAGGTTGCAGAAGTTAGAAACCTGCTATATAAAAATGAATAGGAAAGAGGAGAGGAAATCAGTCCATTATGAACCTTAAATGACAATAATAAAAGCATATACCTGATGATTGATGTTTATAGTCCAAGTTTCTCTTTGGGATTGACAATGTTTGAGGCACTAACAAAGATGGAGCCGCAACCACTACATGAAGAGGAAGTTGATTGCTACAAAATATAACTGATGGAGCTAATATTAATATGAGAGATGAATGAATGTAAATTTTGGTTGAAAAAAGGCTCCAATGTCATGCTACATTCTCTGTTATATAACATGCCCTCCAAGTGTTCGACTAAACGTCTGAAAGTATTTATGGGACTTGAAATTTTAAACTCTTTGGGTTCATCCTGTGGTTATATAAATGCGTCTTGTTAACATGTATGCAAAGAATGGCTATCTAGACCATATGCAACGAAATTGAATATGCTTGAAGTTGCTATGTTGCTGCCAATTATGATAAGGCATTATATTATGATGGATGACTCGAAGTTATTCAACGTTTGTGTGGTATTAATGATTGAATTGGGGAGTGATTTGATCTATTAATTGCCTGATGATGATGAAGACTCTTATAATACTAAACCCTCAAGGTCTATGAAGGCATTTCTCCAATTCTTTCGTTACTATCATAAAGTGTAACATGAGAAAGAAACTGAAAAGGAAAGTGTGTGGATATTAGCAGCTGCAGCCTGCAAGAAGGGGAATTCGGTATGCTAAAGATGGAGAAAGAAGCTGATTCCTGCAATTCTACCAGCTTGACCACCCTCCATTCAAATATTAATAACTTTTGCCAGAAAACTCCTATTGAGGTGAGATTTGCGGCATTGGAAACTAGACATCCAGAGCTTTCCAACCATGTATGGTACAGCTCCCTTCGGCTGCCCAGTAGGTTCAGATTTTGATGGAAAGGGAAGCCAATTCCTGCAATTCTGCCAGCTTGACTACCTTTCATCCAAATACTGACAACTTTTGCTAGGAAACTCCGATAGGGGCAAAATTTGCGGCATTAGAAATTAGACATCCAGGGCTTTCCAACTATATATGATGAAACCCCTTTCGGTAGACCAGCCAGTACAGATCTACCGTTCTTTCCAAAGTTAGCAAATGGGGTTGCATCACCCAACCTGCCTTGAAATGAGAAACATGCAACGAGGCACTAGGTGGAAATATAGCAGCATAAATTCAAAGGGCGGTGGCGAGGCATACAAGGCAGTGTTATAAATAAATAAATAAATGAATGAATAAATAAATAAGATATGAATACATATATCCCTATGCAACAAACTGTTATGTTCTGCACTAAATAAATTATCTCCATTGTCTCTACTTGTACTCTTTTGCCCTTAATCGGAGGTTCCCAAGACTCTGTCTGGGGTAATTAATAATAGAGGTTTGCCTCTATTAGGAATGGTAGAATCCACAAAACAAAAAAATATGATATTTGTGATTTGATATATCGCATGGTGTCTCTTCACAGACACGATACCAGATGGGTATTTTCGATCCCATAGTGGTTTTTACCCTGATTCACAAGGTTTTCCACTTATACTGATCGTGTGCTCTTATATGTATAGATGTGTACTCTCCTTTCTCTCTATGATCTGGTCTCTCTTATACAAATCTTAACTGTTAGTCAAGATTGGTGTCGATCCCTAAGCGATACCATATTACCGGCTAACATATATATATATATATATATATATATATATATATATATATATATATATATATATATATATATATATATTTGTTCACAATGGAACAAGTAAATTTTATTTTAAAAATTAACTTACTTGAAGTCAAGGATTTCATAGCATCTCAATAGCTCTGTTATTAAAAAAATGGTCTTGAGTCAGGGCTTTTATCTGCAAAAAATACATTCATTATGCCATAAATTCACACAAAAAAGTCCACAAAATATGATCCATAAAAAAACATAATACTTTGAGAAAGCCTTCGACACGGTTGATTGGGATTTCCTTCTTGAGAACATGGAATCACGAGGATTCTGCACCAAATGGATTGGATGGATAAGATCGATCTTAACCTCATCCAAGGCCACCTTCCTAATCAATGGAACCCCAACTGGCTACGTTGGACAAAAAAGAGGATTGCGGCAGGGGGACTCTTTATCACCACTACTATTTGTGCTCACCACAGAAGTCTTTACTGCCATGCTATCAAGAGCATCAGAAACAAACATCTTCAGAGGAATAGCTGGAGGACCATCAAGCCGAGATCACATTACTTTATTACAATATGCAGACGACCTTCTTGTGTTTTGCTCAGGAGGTACTACCGAATTCAGCGCCCTGAAACTGATTTTCTACCTCTATGAAGGACTATATGGCCTCAAAGTAAACTATAACAAAAGCTCCATTGTACCCATACACACAGTTGGGCACAACGCTGAAATCTTGAGAAATATAATGGGCTGCAAAATTGACTCTCTACCTCTTAGATACTTGGGGATGCCCCTTACTGGTTCAAAGCCCAGAAAACAAGACTGGCAGAAGCTCATTTACAAAATCCGGGAATGAATCGCCAGATGGAAGGGCAAACTACTCTCCATGGATGGGAGGATAGCCTTATTAAACTCGGTACTCACAACCATCCCCAACTACTGGATGTCATGGTATAAACTTCCCCAATGGGTGCTCAACAAAATCGATGGTCTACGCCGAGACTTCCTGTGGAGGGGATCGGCGCAGAACCCCAAGGCATACCGACTAATCAAATGGAACCGAATATCCAGATCGAAAAACCAGGGAGGGTGGGGCATCATCAACTTGAAGACCTTTAATGAAGCTCTTCTAGGAAAATGGTGGTGGAGGATCCTAACAGGGGCATCCGGCCTCTGCGAGAAAGTACTATCAGCGACCTATTACATGAATGGGCAAATAGACCTTTTCCGCGAACATGGAAGGAACAAATCACTCTTCTGGAGAGATATTATAGAATAACTGGAAGGAAAACTGGATACAAGGACAAGCACCCATCAACAGGTTCCCAGACCTCCGGCAGATAATCAGCAACGAAAACTTGACTATCCAAGAGGCGCACCGCTGTATTCAAACATATACAACAATCCGCAAGCAGGGCCCCCCTCACCCTAGAAGGCGAACAACAAATTAACACACTACATAGCTACATCTGGGAGAGTGATGACCACCAGGCAGAAGAAAGAACATGGAAACTAATGGCGAACCGCAAATTCGCTAAACAATCCCTATACAGGTTTAAAACAGATGGACGACTGCGATGCCCGCTAGGATCAGAATTCTGGAAAACCCCATGCCCACCGAAAATCAAATACTTCGCATGGCTGGCATGGGCAGACAAAATCCTTACGCTCGAGAACCTCGCTAAACGAAGATGGAATGGAGACAGAACCAAATGCTACCTATGCGAGGCGGAGGATGAAACAACGACGCACCTTCTATTACAATGCCAATACACATCACAAATTTGGTCACATTTCTGTTCCTTATTTCGCATGTAGGGCCTCCCAAGACATACTGCAGACATATGGGGAGTATCACCATCATCCTTTTCCAAACAAATGGAGAAGGGTGACAGACCGATCTGGAATACTACAGTAATGGCAATCACCTAGAGTGTATGGCTGGAAAGAAACCGGAGATGCTTTCAAGAGAAACAAATCGTTTTCGAGAAAATAATCCACAATATCTCCTTCCTCATGCTCTCATGGATAGTTGCAGCCCACCCAACACAAGGACAGAAACTACTTGTTGCAAAAACATTACCAAACAAAGCCTGGAGCTTACAAGAGATCAAGCTCGCCCACAACAGGCAGGCGCAGACTTCGAGGATGAGGCCACCCAGACGTAAACTTGGAGATAGGTGAGGGACATCCAACAAGGGAATGACCCTCACCATAGCCATGCGCAGCACCAACCCCCTCTATCCACGGAGAGCACTGCAATATTGAAATACAATGGAATGCACACCATGGACCCAGGAGGATGGAACTGCACAACCCCCTCATGCATAGGAAAGTCATACGATCTGTACTCTTGCAGCCTTTGGATCACAGTCGTGGTGGTGTCGGTCACTCGAGTCTTGTATGCCATATAGGTACACACCAATATCACGGAATTGGAATAAGGCACATACCTCCTGGAGACCAAGTACACCTGGACACATAAGGGAGACCACAACGATTGGGGGTACAAGTGAGCTCTTTAAACATGAACCGCGTCTCGTAAAAAAAGCAGCGAGGGAGGGAGGACAATCAAAAAGGTGGGAGCAATAGCTTGCCCTAAGGCTACCGCTTGGGTCCTTAGGGGTACAAGTGAGCTCTTAAACATCGGGGTTGTCTCTCCAATACTCATAATGGCTACTAACTTAACAAACACATAAGGCGGAGAGATGGTCAAAAAGATGGGTGCAATAGCTTGCCCTAACTCGTCGTGTTGTGCATTCTACTAGTGAAATGAGTTGAAAGGACAACCATGATGGAATGTGCTCTTTTTCACTTTCCGCCCTACAGGCAACTACCTAAATGGCATACAATACCCCTGAGAGTGCACCACCACACCAACATCCTGCTGCAAAGGTATAGATCACATAGACAAGTACTCGCATGAGAGAGCCCATGCTGCTTCACTCCTCTACACTAACTATTCCCCCCTACCAATTAGTGCTACCTAGTTGGATGCTACCTGACTGTATCACAAACCAGGATTTATTTGTAATAGAGGATCAACTAGGAACCTTTTTACAATTAATGAACGTGGTTTATCCACATTTATCAAAAAAAAAAAAAAAAAAATAGTAAACATAAATAAATAAACTCACCATGTTAAATTTAGAAATTTTTTTTATATTAACCAGCCTTCCTGGTCCATCAGCTTTTTCAAATCTCTCTTTTTCTGTTCATCCAGAACACACACAAAATCACAAAACAATAAAAAGTAAATTATTATTTTTTAAATATATCACTATGTTATAAAAGTCATGGTATTTTCAATAAATTTTCACTAAACAGCAACAACAAATTTTCATTAAACCAAGAACCTTTATATTTATACATATAAATATTTCACTCTGTTATAAATGTCAATGTATTTGCAATAAGTATATTAAGTATATTGATTTTTTTTAAAATTTTTTTATATATTAGGAATATTCCTTTTGTTGGTGCTTAAAGTGAGCAAAATAATTTATTTCATAAAATTTTAAATTAAGAAAAAATTAAAAACAATTACAATAGTGAATTGTTTTTTTAAAGAAAAATAGTTATCCTCTAAAAAAACACATATTAAAATAACCATATATTTTAACTATTTAAGTTTTCAAGTTCATCAAATTCACATGTAAACTTTCACATATTTTTCATTTCCATTGTAGATAGTTTATATTGCAATTTTTGAAATGACAAACAAGCTAGAATTCTTCAACCCTCATTCTAATTAATTTTATTTTTAACATTGTTATTTTTAAATTTGATTAATTGAAACATTGGAGAAAACTAAATATTAAGTGAAACAATGAGAATACAAATAATTAGGGCTAGGATGGTTTCTAAAACCATATCATAACAACTACATTCATTCACGTACTTAATTATAATTCAATAAATTATGAGAGATTTAATGAATGGTTTGATTCCAGATAAATAACATAGAAAATTTAAAACTATTCATAAATATTAGAGGTTATTTCTTGATAAAGTAACGGTTTTTCCTTCTTTATATTTAAAGAATGAAAAAAAAAGAAATTAATTTTTTAATATATTTTCATTTACATATCATCTTTTTTCCTTAACCAAATAAACTCTCATTATTATTCTTCACAAAAGGAGTTCTACTGTGTTGGTTGAATGATATTGCAGGGATCATTAGGGACAAGATACTCATGTACCTTTAGATGTTTTTAGGTAATAAAAATTTGGCTAAATATTCTATCACCTATTATTTTTGTCTAAAAAATTTTTAATATTATTTTTTTTTTTGGTTTGTTGAAAAGGTGGATAAATCTTGTTCATTAACATAAGATATGTCCTTCGATGAACAGGGTTACATGTGGCTCAGCATTAGTGAAAACCAGGCATGTTACATGGGTTTATGTGTCTAAAAATCTTTATTGAAGAAAGTTCAATTAACAGATTGTTTTATTATATTCTAAATAGAACAATAGCATTACATTTCGTTTTCTTAAAAAGCGTTTATTTGAAGATGTAAATGAACAAGATTTATTAATAAAGAAATTTTAAGTTACTAAAGAGGACCTTGTTTTTATTTGTTCTTATTATATTGATTTATTTTTAACAAATTATTTTTATTATTAAATTATTTATATCCAAAATTAGGATTATTCTTTTGACTGCTTCTTAAATATTGTTAACAAGTTACATTATTTTGTTTATTTTAAATATATAATTTAAGGGTAAAATTTACCCAACTATTTCTGTCTTCCCCAACTCCCACCACTAGAAATAAATTACAAATATTATTACAAAAATAAGTAAATGCTAATTTTAAAAAGTGAAATAAAAAATTTGAAGTTAAAATTCTTTTACCTTTCCACCTTATGTTTTATAGATAATTAATTTAATAACAAATTTTCATTAAGTTGAGAACCTTTATATTTATACATGATAAATATTTCTTAAAATTACATCTAAAATAATTTAGGGTAAAATTAACAAAAAATTAAAAATAATTTATTTTTACCCAATCTCTTACTTCTCAATAATACTTTTGAAAATACTGAAATTATTTTTTGAAAAAAAATAGTTATCCTCTAAAGTCTAAACAAAAGCATAGATTAAAAAAACCATATATTTTAATTATTTAAATTTTAAGGTTCATCAAATTCACATGTAAACTTTCACACATTGTTCATTTCCATTGTAGATAGCTTATATTGGACTTTTTGAAACGACAAAGCAGCTCAAACATAGATTTCTTCTACTTTCATTATAATTAATCTACTTTTAACATTGTTCTTTTTATATTCAATTAAATGAAACATTGGAGAAAACTAAATATTAATTGAAACAATGAGTATACAAATAATCAGGGCTGTGATGGTTTCTAAAAACATATCATAATAACTATATTCAATGGTGAGTTTAATTATAATTCATTAAATTATGAGAGATTTGGTCAAGGGTTTGATTGCATATAAATTATATAAAAAACAATAAAATTATTCATAAATATTAGCGGTTATTTCTTGATAAAGTACCCTTTTTTGGATCTTTATATTTAAAGAATGAAAAAGGAAAAGAACTTGTCTTTTTAATATAGTTTCATTTTCCTTAACACAATAAAATCTAATTATTATTCTTCACAAAACAAGTTCTTTTGTATGATATTGTAGGGATCTTCATGAACAAATATACTCATTTTCAAGTACCTTCAGTAGTTTTTGGGTCATAAATTTTAGGTATAATTATTTATAGGTCCCTGCAAACAGTGCACAGGGACCTATAGTTAGTTATCCTTAAATTTTATATATGTTAATGAAAGAATCCATATTTTGCAAAAAATAAATAAATAAATAAAATAAAATAAAAAAAATTCCTAGTGAGTGAGTGGATAATTGATAAAATACTAAAACCATACTTAAAAAAAAAAATACTAAACTTTATCAGAAACCACATTAGTACTAAGTTTGTTTCATATCTTGCATTAGTACTAAGTTTGTTGTTTAAAGAATCCATACTTTAAAAAAAAAAAAAATACTAAAACCATTTTTGCAATGTTTACAGGATGTCCAACACAGGTTGAATGTCCAAAATGTCCCTGAGAAATGGTGAACAAAGACACTGAGATGAATGTAGTAGTGGAGCCCATGAAAGCAATGGATGTGATGGGGAGGGCAATTAGATAAAGCTCTCAGCTTGGGTTGCATCATTTGCATGAACAAACCCACCAATTGTTCATGCACTAATTATGAATAATGATAAGTGTCAAAACGTGAAAAAATCTCCAGTTTTATTACAAACTCACTTTTTTCTTCTTTTTTTATCTACAATTCTTGAAATTTCATAAATTGTCCAAAAAGAAAGAAAAATACAAAATTGCTTAAATAATTCTAATTTAATGCAAGATATGAAACAAACTTTAGTACTAATGTGGCTCCAATCCACTTGTCTCCTTGTGAGGGAGAATCTTTTAGGTAATAAATCTTAGTACTGATTTATTGCCTTATTACCTTTAGAAGTTTTTAGATAATAAATCTTTTTTTTATAAAGTGAACAACATTCCTTTATTTAATTAAGAGTTCATAAAAAAGATACATGGTAGTTGTCATGCCCCGGCCCCAAAATCCCGGCCCTTGAGCATGTGAAGCTGAGTAAATTGCACTAAGCGAGAGGCGATTTCGGTACAAGGCCTTATGTAATCAGAAGAACAACAACATAAACGCAGCGGAATAATATAAGTCAAATATAAATCAGAGTAGTCAAAGCAGAAGACAAATCCTAGGGTACAGGCACCCTAATAGTCAAATACAATTTCAATCCTATCCGGATCCAAAATAAAGTGTTCTCTCACTCAAGATCGAACATCAGAGGTTGCCAACCTCAATCACAAATCCTGGCTCCCACGCACGGCTCTATCAACTCAGCTCAGCTATCCCTCGGGATCTGAAAAGAGATGAAATCAAGTGTATGAGCTTTCGAATGGAAAGCCCAATAAACACCTCGCAAGGTGGGTAAGCAAGTCATGATCATCAAGAGATAAGCAAATATAGCAAATCAAGAAACATGACTAAGTGAGCACATGGGGCTACACCCCGCACAACCAACCATCTAGGAGACCCAGAGACAAGCAATGAAAAGGGCTCCTAATGTCAACTATGGCCTCAAAGCCTGAAAGATCATCCGACAGAAGAGCTCTCAGAGTATCCTCGGTGCGACCCATCACCATTTGGAATCTTCCATGAATGGGAATTGGCGTGCTACTTTGTACATGCGTGTCGTAGCGGTCGGTGTATCGTCCTATTGACAAGACTGGACGGACAGAGTATCGTCCCCCTGTCAGGGATGATAGAACGCCAGGGTGTCCTCGGCCCTGGACGCTCCAAGTTGGAGAACCCACACTCCACTGAGCCGGGCGGAAAGATAGTACAGAAAACACATCCAATAGATACCAACAACCAACATACCAATGCACATAAATATGGAAACAACAATCCAACGAATCAAGTAAACATGTGCATGTCATCAAGGCAATGATAGATGGAATATCAACTATGCAATCATGCATCATCAATAAGTAGGGAACATGATAAGCAATAGCACTTGCGTGCACAACTTGAATATCGAAGAACTATCGAATAATGCCAATAAAGCCCATGTCTAGGCGGGAACTAGGCAAAGGCACTTCTTCAGATCGTGATCCAAACAACTGCCTCGTACTCGTCCCGACGAAGCTTAGCGTTCCGCAACAATATCTGACAATTGAAGGTCCAAACTCAGTGCATGTGTTTAATATCAAATATTTTTCATAACAGTGTGCATGTCCGATTAAGTAGTCCCGACCCATCAACCTATTTATTCTCTCGCAACTCCCAGGACTCACTTGCTAAACCTTGATGGAATCAACAGCACTCACCCTACTCTTTCGTTAATACTAGCTCCACCCTTCTCTTGATCATGCATATGATTCCACTGACGGAACCGGTCCATTTCTACAAGTTATTAGTCCACTAACTAGCCACTACTACTCTTGTCAATGGAACCCTCCCATTCCAGCCAAGTATACACACAAGACTCAACCGACTGCTGGTCACCATAGTTCAGAACCAGGTTAGGAACCCTTCCTCCAGCGCCTATCATGAAGTCAACTAACCCAACTTTCACCTTTGCCAACACGACCCAACCTGCACATATACATGCACACTCATCTCCAGCTCACCTCTTCACCGGTGCAGCTTCCTTTCTCACACCTATCACACACCCACCTCTCCATTCTCTCATCTATCTGCACACTAACACACACACACACACACCAGGTGGTCACTATGCACATCTAAGCACGAGGGAAAACTACACCACTTGACACCTCACTCCCTTCATCCCTCACTGAGCACCAGCCCAGGCTTCGTCTTCAACTACAAACTACCGAGAGCCCTCATGCATGCCCTCGTCACTTCCAACCGGCAAACCATGCAACTGTGTCTCCTCAACATGCACCCATCATTTCTAGTTCCAACCTGCACCCCCCCTCTCTCTCTCTCTCTAGTTGCCAGCCCAATGCCACAGTCTCTCTTAGCTCCCCACATCCGGCCTCTACTCATGCACGCAAGAAAGAAGAGGAATCAGATAGAGTGGAGGAAAAGTGTGCGTACCGAGCAGGGTCAAACCGTGGCTGCTGGCTGTCCTCCCCCACAACCTGATCAATCTCACTAGCCTCGTTTTAGTGCGTCAGCTCCCTACTGTCTCGGGCACGGTTTGGTCGAGTCGGTTGATGGCCGCACGCACCCAGCCCTCTGCTCTCTTTCTCCGACGATGTGGCTCTAGCGGTGGCGAAGTGCGCTAGCTCACCTCGCTGTCTTCGATTTGGCTCTGTTAGTTCCCGAGAGGCAGCTAAAGCCTTGTGCCTTCTTAAGGTGTGTGGGAAGGCCGGCGAAGCAACCGAGAGACCAGACGTTGACGCGACCTCACACTACGTGCGCCGCTCCGCCCAGGCCCTATAGATCCGGCGGATCCCCGCCGTACGAGCGCCATTGCTCTCCCTTTACACCGTGGCCAGACTTCATAGAGATCCCCACGCCGCCCGTACGTGCGCTCCGAGTGGCTGAGAGCTCGCCACGAACCGGAGAGGATCGCCCCCCTTCACCTCAGATCCAACATCCTTGCGATGAACGGTGGATCTCTCTCTTTCGCTCAGCGGGCGTGGTGCCTAACGCTCGTGCATGGCTGGCGCCAATCTTGCAGAGAGGCCCCTAGTTTTCTTGTTATTTGTCATGCAGAGATTCAACGTGAGTGGAGCACTTTGCTAAAGAACCCCCTGAGGTTCATCGACTTTTCAAACGGGTAGCACCAAGGAGAGAGAGAGAGAGACCTTTTTGCCATTCAATCCCTGATCTTTTTTGTGTTCCCAATTAGGTCCATTTTCATATATGGCTGTGAATGGTAATCTTGCAACAAAACCCTTGTGCCTCTTCATATTTATACTTCTTGTTAATAAACTTAATTAGGGAATGATTAAGTTTCTTTTCATTAGTAAAAAAAAATGGTCTCTTACAGTAGTGGATCCTCTTTGGATCTGATCAGTTACATTTAGATGTTATGCCCTTCTGAGTTCAGGTGTTCTATGAGTCCCTTCCGCCCTCGCTATTCTAGCTATCCTCAAAATCGGCCGCCGGGGGATGTTGAGCGGTTTCCTCACATGTTAATAAATCTATTTTCATGAGCTATTTTTTAAAAACTCTAAATATTTTATTAATATTAAAAGAGTTTGTAAAATCCAAGAAATTTTAAGGGAATAAAATTGTTAAAAATTTTCTTAAAATTATTTAATTAAATATCTTTTTCCCCAGAGTATTAAACGGGGAAAATTGAGTTAAAGTAGTTTAAACCCTAATTAGGGTTTATGGGGGATCAGAGGGACTGAAGTGTAATTTAGAAAGTCTGGGGGACCAAAAAGGAATTGTTTCCTCTCACAAGGGTGGATCTACTTGTGACCTAGGAAAATTCCAGGGACCTCAGGATAATTTTCCAGATGAAAAACCCTTATAGAAAAGGGTTTAACGGTCAGGATTAGATTATCTAATATCCAAGCTGATCTCGAAGCGCTAGTTCGTTCATTCGAAGGGCCACGTGTCGACCTGTGAAAAAATCCATCACGACGTGTGTCGATCCGAGGCCAAGGTGGAAGGTATGGAGAAGGTGACCCTACAGTACGGGCGAGCTAGGACCGTCGATCTCCAGATTGTCTTAAGATCAAGGCGAAAATGTCTCATCAGGCCATCGGTCGAGAAGTCATCCGGACCGTCAGCTGAATGGCAGATCCAAGGCTATTAGATTTGATCCTAATCGTTAGAAATGATCTAACGATCCCCACCGTCCATCTTACGAGTGCAAATCTAGAGGCACGACTGTTCTTCTTTAAAATTTGCCGTAGCGCCTTGCGACCCGGTAGTTTTCTGCGGCAGTTATGCATGGGAGAGGCCGTCCGTTGTCGCCTTTATCGCCAAGCTAATTTCTTGTCGCCTCCTCTTCTCTTTCCCGTCTATAAAAGCATGGCCACAGCTAGTGGTTAAGTATCGAGCCCTGGGGAAATCGAGCACCACCGCTAGAAGAGACTCCGACGGGACAGTGAACGGAGGAGGGAAAGGAGTTCCATGTTTAGCTCGCGGCCATCTCGGAACTTAATCGTCGCCAAGGAGGGAAAGCGTTCAGCAGACGGAGAAGGAGCCCCTGACGATTGAGGAGAAGACCTGCGGTTTGAGCTCGTCGGAGAGTCAGAGCGCACTTGATCGTCGCCAAGGAGCTCCCAGGAGGTGTTGGTTGCCGTCCACAACTTCTCCGGTAAGTTTCTACTCCCTCCAGAGCCTTTAGAGTAGTGTGCATGTGTGAGTGTCGGGTGGAGTTCGTCGAAGATAAGGGTGATGGCCGGCCGAGAACTTGGGCACAGTGGAGATAGGAAGGACCTGCAGCCTTACGGGCAGTCTAGGTGCGATGGGGGTGGTCCTAAATTTGGCCGGGCGTATTTGGCCTGTAGAGCTCGAGCCGTTTTCAAGCTCGTGGCAACCTCTCACGAAGCTCAGGTGAAACATTTGTCGTGAGAGAAGAGAGAAACGAAGTAGAAGGAATATATAAAAAAAAAAAAGAGAAATAATAATGATATTATTTCTTTTAAATTCGGCAGTAAATAGTTAGTTGAAATAAATCTTTGAAAACCTTAGAGGTGTGACACATTAATAGAATGGTTCATTATAAGGTGTGATTTAATTATTTTGTGCGACATAATAAAAGTATTGATTAACTTAGATAGTATAGTTGGATTTAATTGATTAGCTAGATTGTAACATTACAATAAATCAAACTATGGTGGGAGATGAAATGATTTTATAGGAGTGCGACAAAATAGAAATCTATTAGGTGTGACAAATTATTAGAATTATTAATAATTTGAAACTATAGTGTGACATATATATATTTATGGTATTATCAACTTAGGTAGTTGATTATACATCTAATATTCGTTGGTAAATTATAATAAGATAAATAGGGAGAATTTATCTAAATATTTTGCTAATCAGGGTTAGTAGTTATTTGGATGATTAACTAGCTAATAGCTTAATTAGACAAATTAAGCAAGGAGTTTAGTTAAATCGATTTAATGGAAAATCGATATTTTCACACCAAGATAATTAAATATTTAGTTGGGCTAGTCGCCTTTCTTGACAAATTAAGATGATCAAGTCCGATTGAAAATTTTAATTGGAAATAAAACGAAAATCGAATATTATAATTAATTAAAAGGGGTTTAATTAATTATATTGGTAAGAAAGTGGCACAAATAAGCTCAATCATTTATTGGGCTTAGTAGTGGGCCCAATTCGACTAAGTGGACTAGAGGCGAACGATTTGGGTTTTAAACTCGACAAATAAAATAGAGTTGACTAGGTTTGACCAAGTTGGGTCCAGAGATGTCTAGAGGACATGGCAATAGGGGAAAAGGACCAAAAAAAAAAAACCGAGAGAAGGTCTTTAGGACCCGTTAGTGGGCTTAGGCCCAACAGAGACGATAGACATGCATGTGTAACTAGAGACATAGAAAATTATTAGAATCCTAATTCTAATAGAACCTCTGTATGCCAAATACTCTCGGGGAGTTGTAGGCACTCAAGAGGAAGCTAGAAGGACATCTAGCTTCAACAAACCAGAGGTAAGTACACTTGCCTAGTTCCCACCCGGTTTTGCGTTTTCTTGGACTTGCTTATGCTTTACTTGTTACATGCCTTACTGTTATCATACATGCTATTTGTATCTGTTTAGATTCCTGTTGAGCATGTATGCTTGTTTCGGGACGTTGGTGTCCTTGTTTGTATGGTCTACTGCCCGAACTCAGTGGAGCGTGGGGGCTCCAATAGGGGAATGTTCATGGACAGGACCCCCTGGCATTTCTGCCTGCCTTGCCAGAGAGGAGATTCTTTGGTGGTCTTACCCGTTAGTGGGCATGGTACGCTGACCGTGTTAACACGTATGAGAGGTAGTTCTACCGAATTGCGACTGAAGGGTCGAACGACCAGATGGTCGTGTTTTCAGCAAGTGGCTGGGTATACTGGCCGGGAGTGACCCTTGAGTTCTCTTTGAAACTCTTCACGAAGCCCGAGGGCTTCTGTTTCAGGGATCGTACCTTTAGATTGTTTCTGGTAGACCCTAAGTTTGTAATACTTGGTATTGTGACCTCATTGTTTGACGTATTGCCTATTTATGTCTTTGTGACCCCGCAGGGGTACTTACTGGGCTTTCCATTCGAAAGCTCATGCAGTTTGCCTTTTTCTCTCTTTTACAGATTCCGAGGTCTAGGGGAGACACTGGAGAGAGAGAGATTGACTAGGGGAGGTCACCAAAAGATCCGAGGTCTGGAGGACTCCTTTATCCTTTATTTCGTGAGTTTTATTTTGTGTAGGACCCGTATAGGGACCAGACTGTTATAGGGCCTATAGACCCTTGTGACTCTATGTTTCTTGAACTTGAGTTTATTTTATAGATCGTTATCTGCTTATCACATTTAGGCCTTGTATTTGAGTTGAGCTTGTCTCTGCTTAAGTACGGCCGGTCTGTTGACGTGCTAGAGGTCCCGGAATCCGGGTCGGGGCGTGACAGAGTTTTTTAATTGCCACCTCCTCACATTTCAATAATACCTCATAACACTCTCATTTATTTTTATTTTACTTATCACACCTTGAACCAAAGTTTTATGCTTTAAATTGGGATAAATGTAAAACATAGGGTTATAATATATATAAAGTGACAGTTTTACCCTTTTTTATATATGATATCATTATCAATGATTTTTCTCATATTTTTTATTTTTTAAACATTAAAAAACTTTAATTTATCAGCTCAAAAGGTTTACAATGTACCCACTTTAGTTTTTGATGTATTTTATATGTTTCTAGTGAAAATCTATTATTTTGTTTTATTTTGAATATCTTAGAAATAATTTTTTAATATATATTATTAAAATTGAAATAAAATATACGTAAGTCACATTTTTTTTTTACAAATTTAACATATATTTACTTATAGCTCCCTTAATAAAATCATAATTTATTTATAACCCCTTTTAGAATTTCTTAATTGCTTATTAGTAATGGTCAAATATCAATTATGAAAAAGAAGATGGTATTTTTGTTTTTTTATTTTGTTTTTTTAAAGTGGTTTTTAAAAATGATTCAAAAATTTTGATTGGAAGAAATAACTCAAGGGTGGCAAGTAAATAAAAATAAATGAGGGGGTTATGGTGTATTATTAAAATGTGAGAGTGTGAGATAAGTGATTTGACTATTTTTAAGGGGTGATAAATAAAAAACTCTTATTAAAATTATTTCATAAGAAATTTTATTGTGCTTAGCTAAACGCTCAATCTATATGAATTTTTCATGTAATTTTCCCCATAAGAATCATCTTTACATCTTATGGAATAAAATTCCTATATGAAAAATTTATATGCATCCAAACAGGACCTTAGTGATTAATAAATACATAAGAATAAATTTTTATGTAAGATGATTTAATTAAATAAATATATAGAATTATAAATTAATTTTTACACTATCATATTAAAATAAATATAAATATAAAAAATTATTTATTTTAATAAATATTAAACTGAATTATGAAAATAACAATTTCTTTTTTTCGAACCTAAGGTTTCCAGTGCAATTGCCGACTTTCATATGTATATATGTGTGTGTAGATTTTTGTTTTCGTAGGTGTGTGGATTTTTGTTTTTATAAGTGTTCTATATTATACGTTTATGCGTTCAAAAATTATATTTCTAAAATTAAAATGAATTTTACCTATTTAAATTATATAGTTCATAATATTCACATGAAAGGTTCTATATATACATTTATGAGGCACTTTGAATGAAGCACGCATTGTTCATTTTTATAGATTTAAAACAAATGTCTAACTTAAAATTCTTTTACTTTTCAACTTCAACTTTTATCGATAGTACTTTTGCAAAGATGAAACTCAAACTCATCTATTCAATCTTAATTTTAATATCATTTTATAATTTATCAATTGAAACATTGGAGAAAACTAAATATTAATTGTGACAAATAATATAGAGAAAACTAAATAATAATTGAAACAAATACACTTATAATAATATAAGTTTAATATTAAGAGCAAAATATAGACCAGTTTGATTCCTTGGATAGATTTGGATTGGTTTAGTTTAAGTTTGGAAACAACTATATTCATCTTAAAATCAATCAACACCTCTGAAAATTAAACCATTTTGGATTCTACTATTGTTAGTAACTATAATGTATAAATTAGGGTTGTGCAAAAAAAACCGATAAAACTGTACACCGGACCGGACAACTGGTTTTTAAACCGGCGGTCAGGTTTCAAACAGTTCAACCTTTAATCGGTCCGGTCCGATTTTGGAACAGGTTTCAGAATGGTTCAGTCAGATTCCAAGTTCTGGAACAGTAGTCCAAACCAGACCGGACCCATTCCTATAAATGGGAATGAGATTTTACTGCCCGTCATATCATATGATCTTTGGCCTAAAGCAAGAGAGACGGCTTTAGACGTAGACGCGCGGCCACCACCGCTGGCAACTTCACCACAACAGCCATCGCCCTTGTCTTCCACTTCTTCTCCCTTTTGTTAAACTCTCCGTCGAGATCTAGATCTTTAGGTTTCTCTTTGGGACCACGCAAAGGGCCCTGGGTGGGGTTGTCGATTAGGAGTTGTTGTGAGGTTTAGAGGGTCTATTTCTTTGGGGTTTGTTCGGGGATGGCGGATCCCATTGTGATGTCGGCTGCCATTGATGCCCGGTTCAATAATTGAGAGCTCATCGGTCAGGGATCGTTCAACAATGTGTAGTGCCCATTCTTGATCTTAATAAGAATGCTAAAACGATCAGAAATCCGAGGATAAACACATAAGCAGTCTCATATCATATCAAGCATATAGTAAGTATGTATATGCGATGGCCTCGTATCATACAAGTGTGCACCCCAAGTTAAAATGTCTCCGTAAGGACTCCCGCAATCACCAGGAATAGAGGCATACATCTACATGATTCTGATGCCAAGAACAGAAGCATACATCTACATGAACCCGGCGCCTGACGACTAGATACATACATCTACATGTGTACATCAAGCGAGCATCTCGTATCCAATATGGGATCTCTCAAGAGACAGGAAGGGGGTTTTTATAAAAGAACGATTTTCGCAAACATTTTTAGTTTTAAGAAAAACGATCGAAAACAAATCCCCTTCCTTAAGCCGGTCTCATCTACTCAAATATCTGGGCTCTATCCTGAGCCCTCACGCTAGGTCCTCCATAAATAACTAACTAGGGTGCAGCTTATGATACATAAATAATCTTTATCTACCCCTTAGGGGTTCCTTAATCATATCTCATGTTCTTTAAGATTAAATCAATTATCCAAGCATGAAAACACTACGCAAGTATATCGATAAATTCATCAGCATCCACAAACCAAAATAAAACATAAAAATAAGATAAAACTGAAATCTCAATATATACATGAATTAACACTAGATCTACGGTGAAGTCCCCTCATCTTGAGTCCTCGCAAATTCCTAAGAATCTCTTGGTCCTTCGGCAACTCCCGATAGACCATTTTCCTTTCCTAGAACCAACGAGAGTACTAAGTAAATATAAAGTTCGTATTTTCCCTACGATATTTCTCAAGTAAAGGAATAAGTTCTAATCATCTTATCACTATCAAGGGGTTCCTATCATGCTCTTTAACAGTAATCAACTACTATACATAATCATGGAGCATTAACCAATTATATTTGACAAAATTTTGGCAGAGTCCCCTTTATGTTTAGGACTTTGAAATTTTATACAAACATTCATACCAGACTATATATTTCATTTCTACATACCCCATTCCATACACAACCATTTCTACAAACATACATCACTCTATCATCAATTAATTAACCTCAAATCCCTACCCTTTCCATTGTTTATCCCCCAATTTATCCATCCATTAGATCAATCAATCCAATTAAACCCCAAATAAACCAACCTTGCCCCCACAGTACACAATCGTTCGTCGGCGTTCGATTGAAGGCGAGGAGGCACGTCGAGGTTTCGATCTCACCGGAGCTAGCTAGGGCTGGCACGGTGGCTGCTGGCGAAACGAAGGGGAAGGGGCGATGTCGGAGTGGTTGCTGGCCGGCTGAGCGCTAGCCACGATTTCACGAGCAAACAAGGGAAACACGGCGAGGGAGAACTGGTGGTCATGACCAGCGTCGGTTCCAGCGGGGGCGGAGTGAAGCTCCAACGGCGGCGGCTAGCGGTTGTGAGGGGGAACACACCACAGGCAGCGGCTCACGCAGGGAGACCAACTGGAATACTAGCGGGGCTTGGTGCGACGCCGGGGCGGGCTGACGTCCGGTGGCGGTCTGGGGTCTTGGCCGGAAAAGAGATGGGCAAGAGAGTGGGAGAGGAGCTCATGAGAGAAAGGTCACGATCAACTCAATTGAAGACCCTTCAATTTGCTTCCATCCGTAAGTCCCTTTCCCTATTATATCATGATGGTTCACTAGAGTAATAATATTATCATCTCTATAATGATCAATTGATTAACATATACTAGAATTATTGGTCACATGCCTCCTTCTATTTAAATCATCTCTAACTCATCTTCTCAATTATTTCCCTATTAACCTAAAAATAATTTATTTAATAATATCTTTCCACTTTATGTCATGTCGCCATTAACTTATATTATCTTTCTAATAATGTCTCTGGTCAATGATCTCAGTCATCACGGGCGCACTGTAGCCTCACGAGGTCCGTCTCTCGCCAGACCAGATCCACGAATACCGGCTTTTAACTGGCCCGCTCTACTTTATCAGGACTCTAACATTTGTCTTGTTACCCTACTTAATTAATCTTGATTAATTAACAATTACGAAATCTCCCAATTAATTAATAGGGGTTATCTATACCGTCCACCTCCAACTATTCCACGTGTAGTGGCCTGATCCAATAAGGCCTTCCCTAGGCCCATTAGTTAAGAGACTGGATTTAAATTTTTTATTCCTCGATCTTTCCTTTAATTGGGCTTAAAATAATTTAATTTATTTTCTGTGTTAATTAATCTCATTAATTATCGAATAAATTTTTGATTTATTTACTTTGAAAATCCAAGGCGTTACAGTTGTCCTACTCTTAAGAAATTTTGTCCCCGAAATTTTGTACATGTACATCTAAAATAGATAAGGGTACTGTTCCCTCATCTGGTTTTCTCTTTCCCAAGTGGCCTACTCTACTTGGTGATGACTCCACAACACCTTTACGAACGGTATTGTCTTGTTCCGCAGGGCTTGCTCTCTCCTGTCAAGAATATGTACCGGTCCTACTACGTACGTCAAATCTTGAGCCAGCTCCACGGTTGGTCCTAACAGAATCTGATGTTGATCTCCTAGACATTTCCGTAGAACTGATATGTGGAACACGTTGTGTATCCTTGACAATTCCTCTAGTAGGTCATGTCGGTAAGCTACCGGACCTACTCTGTCTACTAGCTTGTAAGGCCCGATATACCGTGGGTTCAACTTCCCACGCTTGCCGAACCTAAATACTCCCTTCCATGGAGACACTTTCAAAAACACCCTATCTCCTACTTCAAATTCAAGAAATCGATGGTGGTTATTAGCATACCCCCGTTGTCTGTCTTGGGGCTTCTTCAACCACTCTCTAATGAGCTTTATCTTCTCCGCGGTTTGTTGCACTAGCTCTGGGCCGAGTATCTTCCGTTCATCCTCTTTATCCCAACACAGGGGAGTCCTGCATCTTCGACAGTATAATGCTTCATACGGTGGCATACCAATCTTTCACGGTAAATTATTTGTTGTAGCGGCGAACTCTGTGAGTCCCAAATTTTCATCCCAGCTACCGGGAAGCTCCATGATGCTAGAACGAAGCTGGTCTTCGAGTATCTGGATTGTCCTTTCGAACTGTCCATCAGACTCTGGATGGAATGTCGAGTTGAGGTCCAGTCCCGTCCCCAGAGCCTTGTGCAAGCTTTTCCAAAAATGAGAAGTAAATCTCGGGTCCCTGTCCTATATTATTTACACGGGTACTCCATGCAGCCGCATTATTTGGTCCATGTACAGTCATGTAATTCCTCGACCCGGATTTCGGGACCTCGGGCACGTTAACAGATCAGCCGTATCCAAGTGGAGACGAGCCCCACTCGAATACAAGGCCTAAGAATGATAAGCAGATAACATAAATAGACAAAATGTCTAACATGTGATAAATAGCAATGCCAGAGTTATACAACGGAAATGTAAAATCAAATAAGGGTTCCAAGTACCCTACAAAGCTCTATACAAAATCAGGCCCTATCTGGATCCTACAAGTGAGACCCTCACACATAACCTGAGGTCCTCAGACCTCTCCAACCTATAATCCCAGTCCCATGCGCAGCTCCAAACCCTGAGTCATCTGTTCCTCTTAACCTGGAAGAGAAAAAGAAAGTGAAGTGAGCTTTCGAAAGGAAAGCTCAGTAAGTACCCTGCAGAGAAATCACGATAAGCACGGTCCAAATAGTCAAGATAGACAAATCAAGGCAATCAGTCCACACAATGAGTCGATCAAACAGGGCCCCTTAAGCCAGACCGATCACACCTCCACGGTCAGCACAAGTGCCGTGTGCCTCAATGGTCAAGTGCCGGACGACAGGTGGCTATGCTCCCTGAGTACGCATACTCGATCCTTGAGACATACCAACCCAACCTAAACACAAGCACCATGAGTCGCACAGTAATGTCCCGATCCACGGTGGCATGCTCAGTGAGCATCCAAAAGCAAGCTCATACAACAACCAATCAACCGATATGGTAGCATCAAACAAAACATGTATACCGGAAATCAACAACAGATATCCAAATCATAATCACAAGCACAATCATGATACCAACAAAGGATATACCAAACCATGTATAAGAATACCAAAGAAACCCATCTTTGGGTAGGAGCTAGGCAAGAGTCACTTACCTCTAAACGCAATTCAACCGTACGCTTGGTATCCGTCCCGACGAAACTTAGTGCTCCACGTCGATATCTGACAATCACAAGCCTATTCTCAATAAACGCAAACGTGATTATGCATAGACTACTTCTACGATGCACATTCACCTAAACGGGCCCGGCCCACTAACAAACCCAACCTCTTTAACATTACTTAGTCAACCTGGCTAACCAAACACACACTTGGCCATCAGCCGCGACCTCAATCTTTCTTTTATTAGTAACTATGAATATCAAACACAACCCCTTTAATAATCACTAATAAATTTCATGGATTCCTCACAAGCCCCAACAAAGACTAAAAGTCAAATTAAAGGGTCATCCTCACAACTACCTTAAAACCCTCCACAGAAGTCCACCAGCCTCAATATACATACATTAACAACAATAATTAAATAAATAAATAATCAAATAATTAAATAACTAAATCCAACCACTATCTATTCTCCCACACCAACACACTTTGTCTGCACACACACCCCACCACCAGCCTTAACAAAAGCCCAATTAATTTCAAAAAAATCAGCAACAATGCTCTTCAATGAAATCATATAGGACTGAATGAACATAACAATATCACCTATACAAGTTCACTCAACTCTCTCTCTCTCGATTGGAGTCAGCCACTTGGTATAGTTAAACCTCATTCCTTTCTATAACTGTGTAATCAATCCTTCACATGGTTTCATAATGGCCCAATAGCCGCTAGTCAATTAATCGCCAGATCACACTTGTTAACCAACAATTATGAAACCATGATCTTTGTCACAACTGCAACCATTTCAATAAAAAGATAAACACAATCTCTAATCTTATCACCTTGGCTGGTGGTTATTAACACACATCAAATTCTAATGCCATCAACAGCAAGCCATTAGTTACTAGGTTTCCATTCTTATATTCAAACATGATATACTACACAACCCTCACAAAGGAACCATATTACTGTTGACCAAGAAGCACATTCTCTGAGGTAGAATTCACCGGATGCTTAAAGCTTCAGAACCACCAAAATCCCATCCTCAAGAACAATCAATTTAGATAGTTACTGTAATTCCATCACTCTGAATGCATATTTACTTCTTGAGTTACATCAAGGTTCATAACTGAGAAAATCCCCAGATCTTCCACATTTCAGTGACTGCATCCAATCCGTATGAATTATGCTTTCTCCTCCTAATTTTGGCAGTAATAAATTCATACTAACTGGGTTTCAACCCTTAGACATGACCATGCTATAGCTCTCCTACAACTCCATAATATGTAACACATCTAAGATTAGGTTAAGAAATATTATGAGAATGAATAGCTCAGGTTTGCAAGTAGCGTCACCTTCTGCAGACCCGTAAGGCAACATTGGAAGTGTAGACGTAGCGGTCCGCTGGCATAGCTACCCGAAGGAACACCACTGGAGGGCCTCCTGACCTTATCACAGTCAATATGTCCTCTATTCAGTGCTTGCTCATCCACTGGAAGGGGAAGGAGAGGAAGGTTCTGCTTCTTGGAGAAGGAGGGAATCAAATTTTAGAAATAGCCCTCCCTTGAGCGAATAGTGGTGAGTTCCCTTTTTGGCGTCCCGTCACATCCCATGCCCACTCTTTCATATCTTAAGCCCGAGATTCTCTTGTCTCAAGGTAGAGAGGCCTGGCCTCTAGTATCTAGTATCCTCAAATTCCCAGGAGTTTAAAGGCGGGTATGGCTACTCGCATGCTAGAGTTCAACCCTCTAGATGGTGTCATTTTATGTAGGTGTTTTTCTGGCTTAGCAAAGGCATGACATGGCCTAGTGTTTTACACTCCTCCCAACAATAATGGAGGAACGAACCCATTACCAAACATGTTTTCTCCTTGCCTTAAAGTCACGTAATGACTCTTTTCCATACCCATCCTAAAGCTCCTTTTACATGCATCTTAGTTTGCACCATATAAATGATGGTCATACTAATAACTAAGTCATTTTACAATTTATTCCTTATTTATTATTATTCTTTTTAACATCTCATTACAATACATGCAAGTTCATCCATAACTCCATGGTTTGCATGCATACCCTCTCCTCATTCATTTCATCTAGATCATTTGCTCCCATATTTCATTTAATAACAAACTTGTCATTAAACCCCCATAATTATATTATTTTAATTAAGGGACCACTCACTAAAATGCAATTAGAGGGGTAATTAGGATTTTATCAAGTCTATAAAGGTAGCGGCCTTTACAATCCTCCCCCCTTATAAAAATTTCGTCCTCGAAATTTGGGAATTCATATCATCTTGAACAAATGGAGAGTATAAACAAATCGTCACTCGTACAGACCAAACCATACAAAGGTCCATCTGTCATTGAATCAAATAGGACAAATCAAGGCAACATTGCCAGGACCAACCAAAACTAGTCAACTTCCTTATATGCACGCATACATCAAAAACCTGTCTTAAAAGTGCAGATAAACAAGATGATAACAACGTAATCTGTATATGCAATTTCACTCTTTTCATAAAGTTGATATCATCACTTCTTAAACAATGCTCGACATGTCCTATTAATCAACTCCATCCTCAAAACAAATCTTAGATCCATTACATAACAAAGAAGTCCAAACTTATCAATGAAACTAAATCCATTAGTCACCATACTATAGCCAACAAGGCCTTCCTTAACTCAAGACTAAAAGCTCTTACTCTTACAATCAAGGTACCAATCACCCTACACACATAAACCACTCATCAATTATTCATGCACTTAAGTACTTGCCTAATAGATTGAAACAAAACCACAATTACATGATTTCAATCCACAGATATACAAGGCAACCCCTTGAGATTGTCCAAAGGACCATGAACTAACCAATTACAATTCCACCCCAAAGTGAAGCAAACCTATCACTACAAGATTTCAGGCATTTTGCGTCGATCATATAGCGGCGGTTTTGTAAAACCGCCGCTATTACATGTAATAGCGGCGGTTGTCACGGAGGTTATTTTAACGGCCGCTAATTCCAATGCATTTAGAGGCGGTTTTAGTTTAAACCGCCGCTATATAGTTGATTTTTGCGGCGGTTTAGTTTAAACCGCCGCTAATATAAAGAAACTAGCTGCGGTTTATTTTAACCGCCGCTAATTCTTCTTTTTACTTCGTTCCCGCCGATCTCTTTTGTTTCCCGCCTGCTCCTAGGGCTGAATTTAATTCTTCCCCTCTTCTCTTTCGTCCCCTGAGAAATTTGATCTCTGCTCCCCGGTCCCCGTGAATCTAGTCTTCTATTTCGTCCATTGAGGTAAGATTTGCTTTGTTTCGTTTGTTTTGGTTACTAGATCTCGATTCAGATTATTGTTGGGAATTTTCTAGGGTTTTTGCTCTTGGAGAGGTTGTTCCGGCGACGCCGATTGAGAAGCCAGCCAACGCCGCTTCGGATTGTTCTCTATTATCAGTGAGTCCTTTCACCTCTTTCTTGTTTCCTTTTCAGAGTTGGATTCTAGATTTTGATCTTTGGATTTGTTTGTTAATTTGGTTGCCTTTTGTGATCTTTAGATTTGTTTGTTTTCATGTGGAACAAAGATGTCTTTCATTAAAGAACAAACATAGTTATTACTCCAAGTGTTATTTGTAAGACTGAAGAACAACCAGATTAGACAGGGAGATCATGATGGCATATGATGTTCATCATACTTCACATTGGTTATACTACTAAGTGAAAGGGAAAGCTCCAACACGTCTAAGAAAAGCTCTAAAGACAAACTAATACTCTGACTAGCAGAATCCTCACAAAACAATAAGATATGAGGACAAATCTGGGCAGAAGCCTGAGGATCTCCAAGCCCAAGGGCCATGTGAAAAATAAGTTTAACTATGAAACTAATATGAGAATAATTTGTCATATATAGAAGAAGAATTTCATTTCCCACCTCTATATAGTACTCCATTGGCAGATATTGACCTGTAAAAAGCTGCAGATATCCTTCTTTAAAGTTTAAACCAACATAAAAGATAACCCTTGGTAACTGACTAACGACATGGGAATTTTTGAATTATGAAAATGTTTTTGAATCTAAGCAGTATTCCATTTGTACACCAACTAAATAAATCACATGTAATGCCATTTCTTCTTCCGCTGCAGTTATATGTCTCCTCTTCAAAACTGATTGTGTAGCAGAATTTGGGTTTTTTGATGACCCTGATTTTATTTAATTTAATTGTAAGTCTAGAATGTAAAGGGGAAGATTGTGATTGATTGGGAAAAATAAAGCAATGAAAATGGTACATGGTTTAGTATTTCTCCTCCTATAATTTGTCTTATTCTTCTGAACACCATGACTGGTCCTTTTATCATGTCTATGTTCTTCTGAACAACATCGTTCTTCCAAAGTATCAGATGAAGCTTCATTATTGTATTCTTCCTTCACTTATCAAAGCTTTTTTAGTTTGTGAATATCTTTTCTTGGTTCTAGGGTTTGAATCTTTGTGTAGAACCATTAAAACAGTTATTTGATTGGCTTTTTTTCTTTATTCCGTACTTTCTATGGTGTTTCAGGGGTTTATCGGTGCAGCTCGTTTCTGAAGAAGTACTCGGAGTTTCAGGTGAACTGATTTGTTTGATTTCAGTGGTTTAGATTTGTTTGATTTCATTATATATATATATATATATATTGGTTCTTTTTTTGGGGTTTATGTGAATGAATGAATGAATGAATGAATGAATGAATGAATGAGAGGTAGTGAGAGAGGATCCACTTTGGAGGTTGCCAAAATGGTAAAGTTTATTAGTTTGTTTGTCTAGCTTTCTTAACAGCATATACATTATTTGACATGATTTCATATTTAAATTTATATATATATATATAAATTATATATGACAACCATATACTTACTCACAAGAGAATCTCTAGCTCTTGTTTCCAAGCTGTCCCCCTACACTAGATCAACTCTGATGTGGTGTTACTTTGTTTATCTCTCGGGGACATGGACTTTCAAAACTTCTTAAATAGGCTTATGATCACCAGTAGATAGACTGTATATAGTCAAATAATTAATGTTTGGTGAGAAGCTGAAGAATTTCCTGGGCAAATAATTGGGCATGTTCATGAATCAATGGCTGATCCCTAACCATTTGGAAATAAGAGAGGACATCATTGTTTGGCCCCTTAACATTGAGCTTTCCCATCCGCTCTATTCTTTCTCTAAGACTACAATGGGAGTTGTGTTTTGTACTTAAGAAGTTATCTTTAGACTTTAGATATATAGATTCATAAATGTTAGAAATTTGATAATTATTTCACGTCCTTTCTGTTTTTGTCTTTCACTTTATGTTTGGATAGTATTTAGTCAACACAATGAAGTTACAATGACCAGTTTAAATTAAGCTTCTTGAGTTAACAAATACCCTACATGGGAATGAGGTTGACATTACTGAACAGAAGGGCAGTAGAAATGTTATTGAAGGTTAACAAACATGTTAGCCTTAATGAAATGTCTGAGGTTCAGAACAAAGTCAACATGCACACATGGACCCGATGCACAGTCAACATGCACACTAACAGTGGGTTAGTAAAAATTATAAAAACTTTCAACATGGTATCAGAGCCAGAAAGCTTAACCGCACTCAACTTGGGACAAAAATACCCCTGATCAAAAAAAAAAAAAAAAAAAAAGCTATGGCAAGTTAGCCTCTGACCTAGCAAAGACAGGCAAGCTACAGACGATAAGCCTTTGCTCTCAAATCAGGCAAGCTGAAGACGGCCTCTGACGTGGCAAGCCAACATAGCCTCTGACCACGCAAGCCGGGCCTCTGACCTGATCTGAATATGCGACCACGCAGGTCGAAAACAATGGCTCAAGCAAGAAGCCAAAAACAGGCCAGAAAATGTGCAAAAGCCCAGAAAGTGGCTGGCTCAACAGTAGCCCAGGGCCTGAAAGAAAGAAAAAAAAAAAAAAAAAACAAAAAGGAGAACAAAAAAAACAGGGGGAATGTTGGAGATTGAGCACTAAGCCATATAGTCCCACATCGGGAGATGGGTCAACAATGAAATGCATAAGTATAATGGAGGAGTTAACTCTATTAGCCAAGGCTTTTAGTGTGTAAATGGCTCCTTAATCAACATGCACACATGCACCTGATGAACAGTAAAAACGCACACTAACAGTGGGTTAGCAAAAATTATAAAAACTTTCAACAATTTATGTACATATATACATATATGTAGAGAAACATAAACAAAGTCTGTCTGTGCTTGTATACATATATACATCTAAATTTATATCTTCATGATGAGTTGAATTAGTTCATGCATTAGAAAAGGAATACTGATGAAAATCAAGTTGAATTGAAACCTGGTAACTTGATCTTCCTTGATTGTGAATGTCAAGCATGTTGTCATCAGAAACTTCTCCCGATGATCCGTTCTCGAACCCATCCGATTGGCCTACAAACAAAAAACAATAAGAAAGCAACCATTTTAATTCTGCTGCTATATATATATATATATCTTTGAGAATTGGAATGAGAATTTTAATGGTGATGTTTAATACAAATAATCATATAACTGAAGAAGCTGGAAGGTCTATCAGTAGTCTTCACTGTCCTGTACATCTGCAAACCAATGTTTTCACGTCTTGTGAATAATATGTTTAAAGGATTTAGTATGGGAGTTTAGCAGCAATTAAAAGAGATTTCATGCATAAGAAAAAAGAACAAACAATATTATAAACTAGCTTGTTCAAATTTCTCATCGATTTGGTCAAATTCAATGAAATTTTTTCTGCAGGAAAATTAAGACATATAATGATCGATTGAACAAATAGAATCAGCATATGTCTAACGGTTAAAAATAATATGTTCCACACTTTGACTAAAGACATAAGGAGATACAAGAGACCATAAAATTGATATTAGCCTTTAGGTTAGCAATTTGGTTCGCAAATTGCATAAATTTTTATGTGTAACGTAAAAAATTTATTGTAGTATTTGTTAAGTAAAAAGTTGCAATAATGTCCTTGTTTCTTTAATTACTGCAATAATATATTTTTATTGTAAATATTTCTTCTTGGCTTTCTTAAATTTAGTTGATGAATATTTTAGGCATGGATAAATCATGGATTACAATGCCACGAAACTCACGTGCATATGACCAGGGAGTTAGGAATTTCATTGAATTTGCCTTTCAACATGGTTCAGTCAATGACATGATACTATGCCCATGTCCTAAATGTGGATTTCGTAAACATAAGAGACAAGCGGAGGTGTACGATCATCTAATTTGCAAACAGTTTCCGAAAGGATATACAATTTGGTACCTTCACGGAGAGCTTCATCCACAACAAACAAATTATGTTTCAAGTAGCGTTGACGTTGCCTCACAAACCAATGTTGTTGCTGATGGTCCGATTAGGGATATGGTTAATGATGCGTTTGGAGTACACGCACAACAATTAGAAGAAGGCAACGAAGACGTCAGACAAACCGATGAACCATCACCGAATGTGAACCAGACTAGGAATACAATGAATGATTTTTTTGAGATATCAAATGATGGTCAACAACCCCTTTATGAAGGATGTGTAAATTATTCGAAACTCTCTTTTATATTGAAATTATATCACATCAGTGTCTTTGTGGAATGAGCGATAAAGCAATGACGATGATTTTGGAGCTGCTACATGATGCATTTCCAAACATAAAAATTCCAAACTCTTTTTATGATGCAAAGAAAATCATCACGAAGCTTGGATTAAGCTATGACAAAATACATGCATGCCCGAATAATTGCATGCTTTATTGGGGCAATAAAGAAGACGAAGAGAGGGAAATTTGTAGAGTTTGCAATGTTTCAAGATGGAAAGAGAAGAAAGGTGGCGGTAGCAGAGGTAAAAAAAAGATTCCTGCAAAAGTGGTCAGATATTTTCCATTGCGGCCTCGATTACAACGACTGTTTTTGTCTTCAAAAACAGCTAAGGATATGAGATGGCACAGCTTGGATATCAACAATGATGGGCTACTAAGACATCCAAGAGATACTGAAGCATGGAAAAAGTTTGATTCGGTAAACAGTTGGTTCGCAGCAGACCCTCGAAATGTGCGCCTTGCATTAGCTACAGATGGATTTAATCCTCATGGCAATATGAGTCAAAGTTATAGTATTTGGCCGATTGTTCTTATCCCATACAATATGCCACCATGGGTGTGCATGAAACAAACATCTTTTATCATTTCAACAATTATTCCCGGTAAACATATGCCAGGAAATGATATAGATGTCTACTTACAACCTCTAATAAGGGAGTTGAAAGAGTTGTGGTATGATGGCGTTGATACATATGATTCTTATGAGCATGAAATATTCAAGATGCATGTTGCTTTGATGTGGACAATTAGTGATTACCCTGGGTTGGGAAATCTATCCGGGTGGAATATTCATACTGGGCGTGCCTGTGTAAATTGCAACTACTCCTCAGAGCCTTCTCGTTTGAAACACAGTAAGAAATGGTGTTTTATGGGCCATCGACGCTTTCTTGATGGTGGACATAAATTTAGATTGAATAAGATCAAATTTAATGGAGAGCAAGAGCTACGCGAACCTCCGAGATTACTATCAGGCACAGAGATTTTTCAACAGGTTAAGGATATTAATGTCACATTCGGTCGGTCCGTTGATAATCAGGTTAAGGGGAAAAGAAAGCACAATGCAAGTACTACTCTACAAGGGCCACAACAATGGAAGAAAAAAAGTATATTCTTTGAGCTCCCCTATTGGGAGTATAATTTATTACGTCACAATTTAGATGTGATGCATATAGAGAAGAATGTGTGTGATAATGTCCTCTTCACATTGTTGAACGATACTTCTCGATCAAAAGATCATCTCAATGCTCGTAAGGACCTACGAGATATGAATTGTAAACCGGATCTGTGGCCAGATGACAATGGAAAGTATGCTCCAGCAGTGTACACAATGACTAAGCAAGGAAAAAAGTTATTTTTAAATACTTTGAAGAATATTTGTGTGCCAGATGGCTACGCAAGTAATATTTCTCGGTGCATTGATGTTGACAATCTTAAAATAGTTGGAACATTGAAAAGTCATGACAATCATATACTTCTACAACAGTTTCTTCCACTCGCTATGCGTGCAGGAGTTGATGATAAAGTATCTGCAATATTACTTGAGTTATGTTCATTTTTCCGACAAATATGTGGCAAAGCATTGAGTGTTGTTGAGCTGGATAAACTACAGAACCAAATTGTACTTACTTTATGCAATATGGAAATGCTTTTCCCACCTTCATTTTTCACATTAATGGTGCACTTGGTTGTCCACTTGGTTGACGAAGCAAAACTTGGAGGTCCAGTGTATTACCGTTGGATGTATCCAATAAAAAGGTAATACTGGTTAATAATATTATTTGTAACTCATATTATTAACTTGCATACGTCATATAACTACTAAACATATGGTGTTGTAGGTACTTAGGAGTACTCAAATCATATGTACGCAACAAAGCGCAACCAGAGGGATCTATTGCAGAGGGTTATGTTGCACAAGAAGCTATTACATTTTGTTCACGATATTTAGATAACATCGAGACAATATGGAATCGTCCTAGACGAGTTGATGACGAACCCACTGTTTCTCAACATCCAAATACTCGAATTGCAGAATTATTTCCATATGTTGGGAAACCAGTTGGGGCTTTTACATGGTTTACTTTAACATCCATTGAGAGATTGCAAGCTCATCGACACGTACTAATAAACTGCCCTGCAGTTGAATCTTATGTTCAGTGAGTATTCTTAAACATCTGTTTCATACACTACTAAAAACGATACAGTTACAAGATTATTACTTCAAACATCACAGGGAATTCAGGATTATTGCCAGAAGACAATTAAGGTCTAGAAGTAGGAATCCTATTGAGGTAGACAAGATGGTACACAGAGAGTTTAATCAGTGGTTTGCAAATCGGGTAAGTGACTCTTTATTTATGCAATGAATTTTATTTGATAACTTCATTCTAGTAATTTTAATGTGTTATTAGATCAATCGAGATCACGACAAGCTTCACGATTATGACAAAATTTGGCTCGTAGCTCTTGCACAAGGACCAATTAACCAAGCAAAAAGATTCACTGCATACAATGTTAATGGATTTAAGTTTCGTACTCTGGAACGTGAGAGAGGATTATACACACAGAATAGTGGAGTTTTCGACACTTTTGGAACAAGGAGTTACTCGAGCAATAGCGATATTAACATGCGGTACGGAGGTGTACCATATTATGGAAAATTGGTTAACATCATTGAGCTTAATTATAATGGAATATTTATGGTAACCTTGTTCAAATGTGAATGGGCGAACACGACTCACCCCAGAGGTATAAAAACTGATAAACTAGGTTTTAATTCTATCAATTTTGCAAGACCTATACATACTGGGGTGCATGAGGATGATGAGCCTTACATTAAAGCTTCTGAAGCACAAATGGTGTTTTATGTTGCTGATCAAAAAGAAGACGGGTGGTGTATACCAGTACATCTGAAACCTAGGGACTTGTATGACATGGGTGAGGGTGATGAACATGTCATGGCCAATATTGAAGCTTATCCGACTCAGAATTTGGATAATTTATTTCCTGATGAAGATACACATCTACGATTGAGTCGGGATGATGTAGATGATCCGGATGATATGCCATCCTCTAATATTGGTGAACATGTTGAAGTAGATAACAACAATTAAGTAATTGGTTGAGATTAATCGGTAATCATTTCTTTCATCTATACTATTTTGATATATTATAACTTTTTAATATTATTAAATTGATTCATTACCTATGTGAGTTATTTGTAGGTATGGTGAGGTCAAGACGACATGCCACTTCAACTGGCCCGAGTACATCTATGCCACCTCCACAGGTTGATGCACAAGAACAACAAGAGGCCCCTGTGCAACATCCTGCAGTTGAGACTGTTGAGCCTGAAGTTTACAGGGGCCGTAAAAGAAGTTCAAGATTGTGGGATGTGGCCGTTAGAGGTGATTAATATATATGCATAATTTTTTTTGTTGTCTTATTATGAAAGGTTTTCAAGTTAATATGCTTTTATGCTATGGATGGTAATCACATATATGGTGATTCCTTATCCTCCTTTTTTTCAATGTTTTTTTGTAGGTGAAAATGGGGAAGTAAGGCAAAAGAAAATGCGAGCAATTGATATGTTCACCCTTTCTCCAGGCGAAAGAGTAATTGTGCAATGGAATCATCGAGATCAGCAGATTGATTCATCTGGAGGGATGCTTGCTCAATTTTTAGGCCATATTGCAAGCAATTGTCAAATCTTTTCCCTCGCATATGAAAAGTGGCAAAAGATTCCAAACTCTCATAAAGATCATGTATGGAACAATTACATAAAGGTTAGAGATGTATTTTCAATTGTTTTTTTTTTTGGATTTCATTTTATTTATGTTTCCTAATGTGCACTAACATGTTTTTTTTTTTTTTTTGTAGACCAAGGTGGAGGTTAATGATGAGGGACATAAAAGTTATATTATGAAAAGCTTGGGGAAAAAATGGAGAGACCACCGGTATCACTTATATAATTTTATGAAATGTGATCCGGATGGTCCTCGTGAAGCTAATATTGACAAGAAACCCCCAGAGGTTCCTTTGGATCAGTGGGTTGCGTTTGTGGATTATAGAGCTCGCCCTGAGACAAAGGTAATTTGCATAAAAATGTTTATATCTCGCGTTCTTGTTTAGTAATTAGTGCCTCATTCTTGAGCAGGCTATAGCAGAACAAAATATTATAAATCGCACCCACCGAACAACGCCACACACCTTAGGCTCGAAGTCGTTGGCTCGACTACAAAATGAGATGGTTAGTACCTTCTTGTTTATAGAAGGTTTATTTATGTTTATCATGTATATGCAACTTTCTTCAAAAACTGATTATATTTAATTTTGTAGGAAACTCAACTAAATCGGCCTGTTACAAGAGCTGAGGTGTTTCAGGCCAGTCACACCACATCGGCTGGGTCTTTTATAAATGAAGAGGCAAGGCAAAATCATGTAAGTTGAAATTATTCCAAATTTGTTATGCATGTTGCTTGTATGATAATAAATATACAAAATTCGACAACTTTATTTTGCAGGAAAATTTAGTTATTCGCAGCCAGAGCTCATCCGAAAATGAGGCATTTAGTAGCGTTTTTGGAAAAGAACACCCTGGGTATGTTAGAGGTATGGGACTTGGAGTTGTCCCAACCCAGATGTATGGGTCATCAAGAAACTTGGGTGGTAGAAATGCTGGTGGTGTGGATTTTGAAGCCCGACATAATGCCCTCCAGGACGTGGTAGATCGCTTAACACATGAACTTAAAGAAACTCGAGAGCATGTAGCCTTTCTTATGACGAGGGAAACCCAAAATGTGACACGTAATCAGGTTTTATTTTTTTAGTTTTGATGTTAAAGTTTTTGTTTCATATTCTGTTAATATTTGTTTTTCTATTTTCAGAATTTTTATTTTAATAACATTTGATATTGATTTCATTTCAAGTAGGAAAATGTGGGATCACCAGTTGTTATAAGGCCTTCATCACATGGTAGTTACTCAGCTCACGCCGAAGAAAATGTAAACCGTAGTACATAGTGGCCGAAAGTAAGTTTTTCTGTACCCGACGTCACATATTCAAGTTTTAACTTTAGTTCCATCAAAATTATATTGTGCATTGAATCCATGTTGTGTGCACCTTATAGGTGTGTTTGGGAAAATGAGTTCAAGAAGGATGATGACGTCTTTATGATCAGGTGAGTGTTTTAATTAATTCTCTTAATATTGTTATTGGTTTCTTGAATTTCCATTATTTATTTGTTCAACAAATTTTGGCATTCTATGTTAATGGCACCTATCTGATTCTTCTTTATAGATGGCTTATTTTGCAGGAAGCTGTTCAGTTAAAGGGGCTAATGGATATTATCACTTTTTCTTTTTTGGTTATCTTGTGGTTTATTTCATTTAAATATGTTGTCTTGGATGCTATGATTTTTGGTTGATATATGTATGCTTTTCGATCTTATCTATTAAAGACACTTTCAAATCCTTTCTCGTTTACTTCCTTGATTTTCTTTTCCCTTTTTCAATTAAATATTGAAATAAAAAATAAATGAGAAAGTGGGTAAACGTGGAAGAATGCAGCCCAGTTCTTTTTCTTCCAGAGAATTCTGTCGTTCTAAGTCTTCTCTTTGCATGACCTTCCTGGTTCGAGCATCTAAAGTTTTGGAAAAATTATCTCGAATTCGCTAAATCTAAGGTATTGTTTGCAGCCCTGTTTTTTTTAATCTTTTTAATCTTCTCTCTTTTGTTTTCATTTTTAATGAATTTAATTGTTTTAAGGTGGCTGTTAAGGTTATGTTGGGAAGAAGATTGCGAAGTGATTTTGGTGGAACTGTCTTTCCAAAATCTGTTAAGGTTCTGTTTTCTAATCTCCAGAAAAATCTGTTTGTTCCATAGCTCATTATGTGCCTTTATATATACATCTATGTGAATTTGATTTATACTTGCTAATGTACATGATTTAGCCTATTTATACAGAAATGAAAATTGCCGATGTTCGAAATAGATGTTATCGAGTGTTACTTGCAACTGACTCACTTTATATGTCTGAGATGTACAAGATCCTGCTGCAGAATTTTAGCCCATAATGTTTGTGTACCTGACTTTGACACCAATAACGTCTTCAAATATGGTTTCATTTTTTAAAATTTCTCATTCCCTTGCAAAGT
The DNA here is from genome assembly GCA_026586065.1 of Dioscorea zingiberensis. NCBI lineage: Eukaryota > Viridiplantae > Streptophyta > Magnoliopsida > Dioscoreales > Dioscoreaceae > Dioscorea > Dioscorea zingiberensis. Next base: position 44,875,531 of record CM048823.1, read on the forward strand.
TCATCTAGGAATATGCATGATACTGAGATATTACTCCTAAAACTGAGGACATTCAGTAATGAGCCTGAATTATTTACTTCCTTGCAATGTCATATGACATGAGTCAGAATCATCTGACTTCAGTATGAATTCTTGAGCAAGAGATACAGAAGACATGTATCAGACAGGCTTAAAATGAGAATTACTCTTTGCTTCATCTTAAAGTTTGCTTTGCAAATTTTAACCTTGCTTTCCATCAATCTCCGCACACCTATCTTGAGAAATACTATAGCCAATGATGGTATCAACATTTACAAGGATCCTGCATTACTTAGAACTGAAAAGAGGACATCCAAATGTGAACCAAAAGGAAACAAGAATCCAATTCAACCGACAATTTTGACAAAAGTCCATCCCCATTTATTTCAATACTTGTCCAGCAAAAAGGAAGAGAAAAAGAATAAATATCTGTTGAATTGTTTGCTGATTTATTGCTGACAAGTGATTTTTTCTGCTGAATTTGTGGATGAGTTCTCATAATCGGAGGCTAGTTTAGTCTATGCAGCTTTGAATCTTGGGCAAGTGGCCTGGGCCTGTCCCTACTCACACTTTTCTTCCCTTTTCATTAAAGAAAAAAAAAATGAGAAAAACTTGGTCTTTGCGCGTTCTTCTTCTTCAAAGAAACCAAAAATTTTAACTTTATTTCTTTGTTTTCAGAAGCAAGGAGGAGGTGGAGGAGGAGGATTGCAAAAAGACTCTTTGAAGTTTGAATCAGCTTCTCCTCAAAATGAAGTTCAACAGATCACTGATCCTAGCATTCCAAAGCTTAGAGAATATGTTTCAATCCAAGTTCCTACAATTCAAACGCGAAATTCAGATCAGAGGAGCAGGAGAAGAAGACTACTGGATATCCTGAGAGCTCGGCCTTCTCCAGAATGGCTCAATTGTGCCATATAGGTTTCTGATTTTGAGATATTATATTAGGTGATGGATACATTGAAAGAGATTCAAGAAAGGCATGATACTGTAAAGGAAATTGAGAAGAAACTTCTTCATCTCCATCAGGTACTTGGTTTCTGAAATTTCATTCTAGTGAATTTTCATGACATCCATCTTCATCTTCAACTCTGTTTACAGGTTTTCATGGACATGGCAGTGCTTGTTGAAGCTCAAGGAGAAATGTTAGATAACATTGAAACCCAGGTTTGGCAAACAACCAGTATATATAATTCACCTTGGAATAAGGCCGATGATTTTCAAATTCTAACAATCTCTTGAAGGTGAAATTGTTGTTCAAAGGTGGCAAATGCAGTGAACCATGTACAATCAGAGAATGAAGCACTTCACACTGAAAAAATGCTGCAGAAAAAATCAAGAAAATGCATGTTGATTGCTGTTCTCATCCTGCTGATAATCGCCATTGTCATTGCACTATCAATCCTCAAACCATGGAAGGTACACATTCCAGTAAACAAATCAGTGTGTTCAATTTTTATTCTATTTCTGTCTAAATTTTGCTAAGTTTGTTTTGCAGGTGAAGTTGAAAAACTGATGGAAAAGGTCTCTAAGCAACTCCAAAAGCTTCAGGTGAACAAAATTCATAACTTATAACTTTCGTCAGAGTAATTTGTCAGTAAAATCTGATTGCAAGAATGTTAATGGGGATCTATTTGAATTTGATGAATTTGTAATTTCAAATCTCCAGAAGCTATTTGAGAAGGTTGCTGCTGAAACTGGGTTAGTCAATGGCAGATGACATCTTTGAAAGTTAGTACTGTCCCAAAGAAGAGAAAAATAGCAAAAACATGTTGATATGCAGGCTGCTAGTAGTTCAATTGATGCGTGGAGGAAACACAGCTTGGTTTGGAAGCTGCATAGCCCTTTGCCCCCACAGATCTGTAATGATTTAATTTGGATAAATAATTGTATGATTTTAGATCTTAATTTGGAGTTGTTCATCTTTAATTTTATGTAGGTTGACAATTTTATGATGTAAAACTGTATTTAATTATAATTATAATTTTATTATTTTTGAATTTGAATGGATTGAGTGGAGCTCAATGGTATTGTTTTTTTATTATCGTATAAATGAAACAGGTCAAAAAAAAAAACAATAAATAAAATCTAAAAAAATTGAAAACTGGATAACATTTGGCGGCGGTTTAGAACCGCCGCTAAATGTAAAGATGAATCAAAGACGATAAAATGTGTATGTAATTAGCGGCGGTTTTTACCGCCGCGAAATGCTTGTTGGATGGGTTTTGCAGCGGTTAATAAACCGCCCCTAATTGAAAGCCATCGCGCCCGTCTGCGTTGCGGGGGCGGTTTTGGCGGCAGTTTATAACCGCCGTTATGTTCACACGAGACATAACGGCGGTTATACCGGCGGTTATATAAAACCGCCGCTATATGGTCTCGCGGCGCCCGTCATAGCAGCGGTTTTGAAACCGCCGCGCGAATCTAAATGAAAATAAAACCGCCGCAATTTGCATACTTTGTTGTAGTGTATCCACAAACTCTCCATCAAACTGTAGCAAAATTCTGGACACAAATTCTTTTGCTATGTTGAGTAGGTAGTGCAACCCATAAATATCACCAACATCGCATCCAAAAATCTCCTTGTCTCCTGGCAAGATTAAAATTTACTCTTTACTTCCCTTTTATAAACCAACTCAAGACCTTCTGTTTAGCTATTCATAGTTAACTATATGATGAGTGTGTCTATCATCACTTATTTTATAAAGAGGGATTCAAACATCCCTTAACAGCATATCATCACAAAATTAAGATTCCTAACCATCTCGTTGAACAAAAATGAAAACACTAGTTATAAAATCAGATCTACCACATTCATCTACAAATTAGTCTCTGATATATAGCCATGGCCCAGTCACAACTCCAAATCAAGCAAAATCAATCAAGATTACTCCCCAACATAGATCGTCTTACTACATGCTCAAAGAATATTTCAAAGAATTAAAACCCGATCGACACATAAATCACTGGATCCACCTCAACACATCCCTTTAATTCCTAGCAGAGTTAGCTCAACAAAGCCAACTTTCATTTACTTCCTCTACTAACTGTTCACTATGCAAACAGTAGTAATAAAAGTCAACCGCGATCAGCTGGTGGTGTACAACCGCCCTCACGATAATTGGCATAAATTAAGTGTTCAAACATGGAACAGTGAAAAAGATCTAGCTCTATGAATAACAACTCAATTCCAGTCTCACTTACCAAAACAAGTACAAAAAATGGTAGTGAGTCAACCCCATGAACCGAAAACTAATCATCCCTCAACTTACTCAAACGAGTACAACAGGGTGATTGGGAGTCCACTCCATGAAGAATCAGCACATCAATGATCATAGCAACCAATCCAAGAAAACTGACAAGTCTAGTACGTCTACTACTGTAAAATGTGTACTCTGACATAGTCACATTCCCTTTCCTACCTCCTGAAACCGTGTGTTGTCTCTGAACGGGCTCTCTCGAACATCGCGGCGCGCTGGAAGATCTGGGAAGTCTGGACTGCGTACCATGTGATCCTCTGTTGCTAAGGATCAGGGCGGTTCCTGCGGGCGCCTTGCTACCTCAATGTCGTTACGACCTAAACATACCCCCCAAGCACTTCGGCATATGAATCATAGATGGGGTCTACCCCACTGATCACATCTAGTCGGCTGTATGATACTGAACGACAATCCTCCATCCTAACGTCTGATCACTAAGAAAGTGATCTACCGTGTGGTCGAGCCCTCTGCTTAGACCTCAAATAGGCGGGATCACTCTAGAATGATCGACTCCGCCAGAAGCTCTCGCTTCTATCATGTCGCCGACTCTAGTCCCGTATCAAATGGACAATCTGACGCTCTGGTCGTATCAACCCGCTCTGGGATAAGTACTTGGCGCTGAACGCCAATTTGAATTACTCCCTGGTCTCGAATGTTGCACCTCCGTCGGTATCATGTCATGATATGCAACCAATCCTCTGTGATCACGATCCGTACTCTGTAAACGTCGGTGGTCTGCAATACCTTGAACATTTCCTCATCTCTCGGGTCCAACGTTCGACTATCTGTAGCTCTGCAGTCCCCACGAATGGGTAGTCCTATCCTTAGGTACCCTACTAGCAGTCCTCTGCCCGTCTCCTGAGCAATAGATAGGGGTTGCACTAGACACACAACCTCGTGCATCAGCTCCACCATAGCTACAAGATGCACGTGTCCTCCCATGTCAATAACTACAATCCATGGTTCTCCATCATCAAGACGAGAAGGCACATCCTGCTCTACATCCATCTCCTCCTGAGGTGGAGGTACCCCCCTCTCGTTGGGGTCGTCCACATGCACAATTTTCGAGCCCGCGGCCCAAATCATCTACATGTATAAATATCGGGCCCACGGCCCAAAACATCCGCATATACAACTACTGGGCCCGCGACCCAAATCAAATACATGTATAACCACCACTAGTAACATCAAAGTCACATCGACATAACACCCAAAAGAAACACCTCCAATGGTAGGGCCTCCACTCCGAAAGCAGAATCCTCATCCCATTACGAGCAATCCAAGAAAAGCTCGCAAATCTTTCCCCAGGCGTGTCACTTTAAGCCGATATCGACCTCCCAGTCGACGCTGACCGAAGTCCTAGAAGCACTACTCTCACATACATGTACGTATATGGTCGGGCCAGTATCGTCCCAATCCCAGCTATCGACATGAGAGTTCCATCCCCCGCCTGAAAAGCGAGCAGGTGGTGTCACCACCGAACGCCAAACAAGAGCCACACGCTCCGGTAGTGCTACTATCACATACATGTACGTACACGGTCAGCGTATTGTCCCACTGACGGGCTATCAGGACAGCAGAGTTCCATCCCCCTGCGAGGGAAAGCACGAACAGGGTGTCCACCGGCCCTGAACGCCAAACAGGAGCCACACGCTCCACTGCACCGGGCGAAAAAGAAAAGGATTCATCCTTCACACAACTACTCGGTTAGCACAGTGCCACGTGCCTCGGTGGTCAAGTGCCGGACGACGGGTGGCTATGCTCAGCGAGCCCGCTCACTCCACTGACACATACCGACCCAACCTAAACACAAGCACCACGAGTCTCCGCGGCATCATCCCGAGTCCTGCATCTTCTTCCAGACAGTGTCAACACACTCAGCTCTAGCTATGACCTGCATGTTGCTCAGCATCGAAAACGACGTTAGTCGGTTGAACTCAACCCTATACCCTTCCACGTCGGGTATCACTGCCTTATGCAGTCCCTCGTCATCCGCTTAAGCAGGCGCCTCCAGCTCCCACTCCATGACCTATGGGGATAGACTTGCCGACCTCCGTCGTTACGAACCCACCAAGTCCAGTGCCGTCAGTGTTGCCTCTGATCTCGCATTAAGCCTACCACCTCTCTTATCAAGTCAAGCATAGAGATGGGGGTCCTCCTCCTTCCTGATCAAGTCCTATCATCTTCGGTCCTTCATTGTCTGAATGAGCAGACAACTCCTGCTCTACACCATCTCCTCTTGGGGTGGTGGCAACCCCATCTCGTCGGGGTCGTCCCCGTCTATCCCTTCCTTGCATCATGAACCCTCCTTAGGATTCCTCTCCTGAGTTTGTGGAACCTCTGCTCCACGTTCTGATATGGTAGAGAGACTACGATAGTACTCCCACGCATTACCCACTGGTATGGGCCATGTCCTGCTCATCCATCTCTGCAAGAGCCATCTTTTTAGCATCTCATGCTCGTCCATACGCTGCGTGTACCTCCTCATGAACGCCTCATGTCTGTCTATCCGCCCTAGGTACCGCTCCAACGTTGGGTGTAGTCCCATCCTACACTCAATCATCCGATGCATAATCCCGTATTAGTCTCGCTCTCCTCGACAAGTTGTCCTCCTCGGCCTGCTGCAGACTCGGCGGGTGATCTGTCTGGACCTGGCCCGAGATGCGCCGACTCCCGTGGAATAGAGTTCTCTTGGACGACTTCCCTCACCTGAGAACTATCCCCATCGCAATCTGTATCAAATATCGTCGGCCGCCAGACAACGACACAATTCAGCTCGTCCTGTAAATATACTAGTCTACCCCAACCTGACTCTCAATTTATCCTACTTAACTAAGTCACTAGGGCAACTAGGGTGTCCGTTATCTGCATTGCTCTGATACTACTTTAATCTGTAACGCCCCGACCAGGATTTCGGGACCTCGGGCACGTCAACAGATCGGCCGTATCCAAGTGGAGACGAGCCCCACTCGAATACAAGGCCTAAAAATGATAAGCAGATAACATAAATAAACAAAATGTCTAACATGTCATAAATAGCAATGTCAGAGTTATACAGCGGAAATGTAAAATCAAATAAGGGTTCCAAGTACCCTACAAAGCTCTATACAAAATCAGGCCCTATCTGGGTCCTACAAGTGAGACTCTCACACATAACCTGAGGTCCTCGGACCTTTCCAACCTATAATCCCAGTCCCATGCGCGGCTCCAAACCCTGAGTCATCTGTTCCTCTTAACCTGGAAGAGAAAAAGAAAGTGAAGTGAGCTTTCGAAAGGAAAGCTCGGTAAATTACCTACGCAGAGAAATCACGATAAGCACGGTCCAAATAGTCAAGATAGACAAATCAAGGCAATCACCCACACAATGAGTCAATCAAACGGGGCCCCCTAAGCCCGACCAATCACACCTCCACGGTCAGCACAAGTGCCGTGTGCCTCAATGGTCAAGTGCCGGACGACAGGTGGCTATGCTCCCTGAGTACGCATACTCGATCCTTGAGACATACCAACCCAACCTAAACACAAGCACCATGAGTCGCACAGTAATGTCCCGGTCCACGGTGGCATGCTCAGTGAGCATCCAAAAGCAAGCTCATATAACAACCAATCAAACGATATGGAAGCATGCAACAAAACATGTATACCGGGAATCAACAACAGATATCCAAATTATAATCACAAGCACAATCATGATACCAGCAAAGGATATACCAAACCAGGTATAAGAATGCCAAAGAAACCCATGCCAAAGGGTAGAAACGAGGCAAGAGTAACTTACCTCTAAACGCAATCCAACCGTACGCTTGGTATCCGCCCCGACGAAGCTTAGTGCTCCACGTCGATATCTGACAATCACAAGTCTATTCTCAATAAACGCAAACGTGATTATGCATAGACTACTTCTACGATGCACACTTGGCCTAAACGGGCCCGGCCCACTAACAAACCCAACCTCTTTAACATTACTTCGTCAACTTGACTAACCAAACACACACTTGGCCATCAGCGGCGACCTCAAACTTTCTTTTATTAGTAACTATGAATATCAAACACAACCCCTTTAATAATCACTAATAAGTTTCATGTTTTCTTTTTTCAAAAAAAGTTTCATGTTTTCCTCACAAGCCCCAACAAAGACTAAAAGTCAAATTAAAGTGTCATCCTCACAACTACCTTAAACCCTCCCCAGAAGTCCACCAGCCTCAATATACATACATTAACAACAATAATTAAATAAATAAATAAAAAAATAATTAAATAACTAAATCCAACCACTATCTATTCTCCCACACCAACACACTTTGTCTGCACACACACCCCACCACCAGCCTTAACAAAAGCCCAATTAATTTCAAAAAAAATCAGCAACAATGCTCTTCAATAAAATCATATAGGACTGAATGAACATAACAATATCACCTATACAAGTTCACTCAACTCTCTCTCTCTCGATTGGAGTCAGCCACTTGGTATAGTTAAACCTCATTCCTTTCTATAACTGTGTAATCAATCCTTTACATGGTTTCATAATGGCCCAATAGCCGCTAGTCAATTAATCGCCAGATCACACTTGTTAACCAACAATTATGAAACCATGATCTTTGTCACAACTGCAACCATTTCAATAAAAAGATAAACACAATCTCTAATCTTATCACCTTGGCTGGTGGTTATTAACACACATCAAATTCTAATGCCATCAACAGCAAGCCATTAGTTACTAGGTTTCCATTCTTATATTCAAACATGATATACTACACAACCCTCACAAAGGAACCATATTATCAAGTTGACCAAGAAGCACATTCTCTGAGGTAGAATTCACCGGATGCTTAAAGCTTCAGAACCACCAAAATCCCATCCTCAAGAACAATCAATTTAGATAGTTACTGTAATTCCATCTCTATGACTGCATATTTACTTCTTGAGTTATATCAAGGTTCATAACTGAGAAAATCCCCAGATCTTCCACATTTCAGTGACTGCATCCAATCCGTATGAATTATGCTTTCTCCTCCTAATTTTGGCAGTAATAAATTCATACTAACTGGGTTTCAACCCTTAGACATGACCATGCTATAGCTCTCCTACAACTCCATAATATGTAACACATCTAAGATTAGGTTAAGAAATATTATGAGAATGAAGAGCTCAGGTTTGCAAGTAGCGTCACCTTCTGTAGACCCGTAAGGCAATCGGAAGTGTAGACGTAGCGGTCTGCTGGCATAGCTACCCGAAGGAACACCACTGGAGGGCCTCCTGACTTTATCACAGTCAATATGTCCTCTATTCAGTGCTTGCTCATCCACTGGAAGGGGAAGGAGAGGGAGGTTCTGCTTCTTGGAGAAGGAGGGAATCAAATTTTAGAAATGGCCCTCCCTTGAGCGAATAGTGGTGAGTTCCCTTTTTGGCGTCCCGTCACATCCCATGCCCACTCTTTCAGATCTTAAGCCCGAGATTCTCTTGTCTCAAGGTAGAGAGGCCTGGCCTCTAGTATCTAGTATCCTCAAATTCCCAGGAGTTTAAAGGCGGATATGGCTGCTCGCATGCTAGAATTCAACCCTCTAGATGGTGTCATTTTATGTAGGTGTTTTTCGGGGTTAGCAAAGGCATGACATGGCCTAGTGTTTTACACTCCTCCCAACAATAATGGAGAAATGAACCCATTACCAAACATGTTTTCTCCTTGCCTTAAAGTCACGTAATGACTCTTTTCCATACCCATCCTAAAGCTCCTTTTACATGCATCGTAGTTTGCACCATATAAATGATGGTCATACTAATAACTAAGTCATTTTACAATTTATTCCTTATTTATTATTATTCTTTTTAACATCTCATTACAATACATGCAAGTTCATCCATAACTCCATGGTTTGCATGCATACCCTCTCCTCATTCATTTCATCTAGATCATTTGCTCCCATATTTCATTTAATAACAAACTTGTCATTAAACCCCCATAATTATATTATTTTAATTAAGGGACCACTCACAAAAATGCAATTAGAGGGGTAATTAGGATTTCATCAAGTCTATAAAGGTAGCGGCCTTTACAAGTCATGCCAATTTGCCTCGAGAATAAGTCACCCAGATAGCATCTCTGCCCTGACTGGTTCGTGGTAAACAGGTCACAAAGTCCATTGTTATCTTCTCCCACTTCCATTCCGGGATCTCCAAGGGTACCAACAACCCTGGTGGCTTCTTGTGTTCCGCCTTGATCTGCAGACAGATCATACACCGAGCCACGTACTCTGCAATGTCTTTCTTCATTCTCCTTCAGACATAGTTCTCTTTGATATTTCGGTACATCTTGGTGCTTCCTGGATGCATAGTATAAGCGGAGCTATGCACCTCCTCTATGATCTTTAGCTTGAGGGCCGTCTCGTTGCGTGGCACATAGATAGGAGCACCTACCATTACTATTCTATCTGGAGATAGAGAGTAATTACACTGGCCATTCTTTCACCCCCAAAGCCTTCCATTTTGTAGTTTATCGGCTAATTTCATCAACTTTGGGTCTCGTAGTTGAGCTTCTTTGATTTGCGTAATCAGCAGCGGTCGAAGGTGGATGCTCGCTAATAGCACCCGCAACTTATCCGCCGAAAGCTGTGCTCCTGTGGATCTCAGATCGTGGAGTTGGGCAAGGCTGGTGGTCCTCAATCGCACCATCGTCTTCAAACTCAGATCGTGGAGTTGGGCAAGGCTGGTTGTACTCAAATGTGCAATCATAATCTTTCAATAACTCCATCTACCTTCGCTGACGCATGTTGAGCTCCCTCTGGGTCATCAGGTACTTCAAACTTTTGTGGTCGGTGAAGATTTTACAGGCTTCACCATAGAGATAATGTCGCTGTAACGCCCCGACCCGGATCCAGGGACCTTGGGCACGTCGACAGATCGGCCGTATCCAAGTAGAGACAAGCCCCACTCGAATACAAGGCCTAAAAATGATAAGCAGATATCAATAATAATCAGATGTTCATTAATAATAAAGAACAATATCAGAGTTATACAACGGAATTAAAAATCATGAAGGGTTCCAGGTACCCTACAAAGCTCTATACAAAATCAGGCCCTATCTGGATCCTACAAGTGAGACTCTCACACATAACCTGAGGTCCTCGGACCTCTCCAACCTATAATCCCAGTCCCATGCGCAGCTCCAAACCCTGAGTCATCTGTTCCTCTTAACCTGGAAGAGAAAAAGAAAGTGAAGTGAGCTTTCGAAAGGAAAGCTCAGTAAGTACCCTGCAGAGAAATCACGATAAGCACGGTCCAAATAGTCAAGATAGACAAATCAAGGCAATCAGTCCACACAATGAGTCGATCAAACAGGGCCCCTTAAGCCCGACCGATCACACCTCCACGGTCAGCACAAGTGCCGTGTGCCTCAATGGTCAAGTGCCGGACGACAGGTGGCTATGCTCCTGAGTACGCATACCCGATCTTTGAGACATACCAACCCCACCTAAACACAAGCACCATGAGTCGCACAGTAATGTCCCGGTCCACGGTGGAATGCTCAGTGAGCATCCAAAAACAACTTGTCCAATCAACCAATCCACAGATGTGGAAGAACATCAAACAAAACATGAATACCGGGAATCAAAACAGATATCCAAATCATATCAACAAGCACAGTCACGATGCCAGCAAAAGATATACCATGCCAGGTAATAAGAATGCCAAAGAAACCCATGTCAAAGGGTAGAAACGAGGCAAGAGTAACTTACCTCTAAACACGATCCAACCAAACGCTCTGAACCTGTCCCGTTGAAGTACCACGATCCTCGACAATCTCTGTTAAACACAGATGTCTACTCAACATATTCTCTTTACCATTATTATTTATTTCCTTAAAAATAATAATGCCTATAATGTAAAACAATTAAATGGGTCCGAACCGCCAAACAAATCCATCTGAGCCCATATATAATTAGTCACCTCTCTTTATAATTTCTTAAGCTCCATAAGAAGAGCTGGAAAACCAAAACTGAATTTATTAGTACACTATACAGTCCCAACCTGTCCCGGCTTTGCTTTGCTCTTACTTTTCCACAGTTTCCAGATTGGTTTGCTTCAAAATCTGGAAATTGTGAAAATGATAATGGGATACATTTCCTACAGACAACCACTTCCAAAACACAACCACTTCCAATACATATCCTACAGACATGATAAAATGAGATACATTTTCATCCATATTCATACATTAAAAAAAAAGGTATCTCGCCAGTTATAGAATCTAAAACACAACCACTTCCAATACTGATTTCTCAATGAGTTCAACTCAATCTAGTTTTAGGCACCAATTATCTTTCCCGAATCTCAAGATTCAAATAAATGAATTGAGTATAAATAGGTATCTTTCCTGTTCTATTTTGTATTTTATTGCGTTGGAGTACTGGTGGTCAACCAGAAGAAGTTGGATTTTAAAATTTGAAAAGTCAACTTCATTCTTCTTACTGTTAAATATCCAAAAATTAAAGATAATTTCTGATTAAGTTTGAATTGACTCTGTTTTCAATTCAATGTTTAGGTTTCATTGAAACAGTCTTGCTTGCCTAACAGATCAAGAGATCAATTAGGTAGCAAAGTCAGATCAAATAATTAAGTAACATTTAAAATCAAACCTTGTAAAGTAGAAGATTTTGGAAATGATCAAACTTTCAGTTTTCGAATTAAAGGAGATTACAGATTAACTGCATATTCATCAAGGATGCAAATCAAGTTCCTAGTGATGTGCTTTTGTGTATAGTACTTGCTCTTAGTTGCAGGCAAGTCATGAGCGAAAATTAGCCCTTCAAACATAACATAAACTGACTGGAAAGACCATAATGTACACTCCCAGATCTTGCATTACTCCCTTGATGCGAAGCATTTCCTCGGATATAGGTTTCCCAGCCGCTCTTTCCTCGGCGGGGAGTGGTGAAGGTCGAGTGGAGTAGAGGAGGAAAACACGGCAAAAAACGCCCAAAGATGACAAATTTTCGATAGATCTCCATGGGTGTAGATGAAGAGAAGCACGCGAGAGAGAGAGGGAAAGGCGAGAGCTTACTCAGGTGCCGTCGGCAATGCGTCCCACGAGGGAGTTAGTTCTCCATTCTCGATCTAGGTTTCCCTTTTCCGATCTAGGTTTTTGAAGGCGAGAGCGGGGGCCTTGCAGAGTGACCTCGGTTTCTTAGAAGGAGAGAGAAAGATGGACGCCGCGCGAGAGCTGATCTCTTGATCGGGTAAGGGGAGAGAAAGAAGCTTGGGGCGGTGAGAGGGGAAAGCCTACATGAGAAAGAAGCTTGGATTTCCAATCTGAAATTTTTAAATTATCCATACATCACCACCTATGATCACTTTCGGCCCTAATAAAAATAAAGTTACGACTGGCCTGATAACATCACTCCTGTATATATATATATATACCTATACATGGATATATACTCATATGTATATATGTATATATATATATATATATATATATATATATATATATATATATATATATTTCCAACAAACATCAGCACTCTCTCTTTCTCTAATTAACAAGAATGTGTATTTATGAAGTTGGTTAACATGTAAACACTGTCACCCAAGTATTGTCACTTAACTTTAACCCATTCGTGCACTCTAGAGCTCAACAGCTCATCAAGTTCACACCATTCTTTCTCTGATCCGAAACCCACTTTCACTGGTTCTAAAACCTCCACAACTGAAATTCAATCATTTCACTACCTCTTAATTATAATCTACAAATCCTAGTACATTATATATAAGTCCCACCAGGACCCACTATTCCTTCAAGAATGCATGACCCATTAGTTTACCTCTCTCGTAATAATCAAACTTCAATATATCTATCACTAGCATGCAGTCATTCATGGCTATTCACACCAAAGCAAACCCATGAACTAATTCTTCCCGAGGTCGGAGGCTTACTGGAAGTTAGACCGTCGCTGTGTCCTAGTGGTGAGCTCCCGGCGTCACCTTGAGTTCTCTCCCCGTGTTAACCCGAACAACAGCTCTGACAACTCTTCCTCTCTCTTTCTCTCTTTCTCTCTCTCTCTCTCTCTTTCTCTCTTTCTCTCTACTGAGAAGTGGCAGTGAGGTTTGGGAAAGAAATCCCAAGCTTCTTATGTTATGAGACGCTGGGCATGAGAGCTTCGAGGCAACAGTTTTGATCACGACTCGCTGCCAGCTTTTCTTTTCTTTTTTTTTTCTTTTAATTCCAAGTGCTCTGCGACGATCGCGGTAGCGTCTCATTCAAATCCCTCCTCAAATTCGCTTCTACGGTCGCACAGTGAAAGGAAACGGGGACGGGCGATGACCACTGCTTGTGTCTCGGATGAATGGTGGATGTCCGCTCAATCGTGGCTTCTCCACGAGTTTCTTTCCTCAGGAGTCAATGCTTTGAGTATGGGCCGTTGGTTCCATAATTAAGTTAAAACCATTCATTATTAGCCATTCATCCAAATGGAGAAAGAGACCCAGCACGTTGTGCATGGTTTTTTATTAAGCAAGTGTTATGCAATTGTGCCCCTCTATTTCTATGAATTTACATGTAAATTCTCAAAGTTTTCTCATCAATGAGAAAGAGAGGTGAACATTAGCACTTAAATCCCCATGTTTACCACTTATTTAACACTAATAATCTATGAGCATATATATTGTAATTTTAGTAAAGAACCCCCGGGTTATGTAGAAATTAGAATACAATCATATGCTTATTTTAAATAGAGAGAGAGCATCTTTCACTTTAACCCTTCATTCTTCTATTATTTTGTCTTGGCCCCCATTTCTAAAATACTCAAGAGGAGCCCATTATGCATTTAAATCCCCACCATTTATAATTCACATTAACCAAGTAAGGGATTAGTTTACTAAGTATAATTAGAGGGATAATTAGGGTTTTAATCTAACCATAAACATGGCGGTCATTACATTATTGTTATGAGATTCTTGGATTTTGTAATGAAAATATTTTAACCTTTTTTAGGGTTTATTTTAGTATAAAAAAAAAGTGACTGATAATCAATTAGAAAATTAATGTTTGGTTAACCCGCCCATTTAACTTTTTTTCATTTAATTAACTCTTTTAGCCTCCATTATAACTCATGTGCATATTTTACTTCTTGAATTAATTTTCTTTTTAAACTTTAATTCAAATTTCTTCTCTTAAATCTGCTGGATGAGTCTCCAAACTTATTCGCTCATAATATTGTACTTCTACCGTAATTATAGATTTAGAATTTCTTAAAAATTCAGGTTGTTACAACTGTATTGACCCACGAGCCACATAAGCACCAGCCCAACACGAACCCACCCATGAGTAGTGCCTAGGCACAACCTATTCATATCATGCAGTGCCGACCCTATTGTGATATATCTACTTATACCATTCTCAATATGCCATAAACATATGCTTAAAAAATTAATTTAATGCTTTTTTGAGCCAATTTCACTCTTTGTAATTAAAAAAATTAAAGTATTTAAAAAAAACTTTATAGTTGACTATTTTATATAAGAGTATTTAAGACACTGTAACAGAAAATAAAATGTCAACATTTAAAAAAATATATATAGGAAAATTAGTGCATTTTAACTATTTACATTGGATAGTTCAGCAAATTCACATGCAAGCTTTTATGCATTCATGAGAAACAGAAGGTGCACTAATGAACCATTCATTTTCATTTCTGATAGTTTATATTGTGTTTTGTGAAATGAAACCCAGTTTCAAGAGTCAAGAATTCTTTTACTTTCTCAATTTCAATTTCTTTATAGATAAATTATTTAATAGATGAATTTAGAACAATCTTTTTAATTGAAACATTGGAGAAAACTAAATGTTAATTAGAGTAAGAATTCCCCCATTAGGTTCAAGTATTTACTTGAGCAAAAAATAAATTGACTCTTTCTCTTTCTTTATTTCTATGTATTCGGTTTTTTGAAAAATCCCAAGGTGAGCTGCGTTTTCAAGTCTAGAAAAGAAACATAATGTATTAAGGTGGAGTTGGGATATTGATGGAATTGGCTCTATACGAGTTAGCAGTTTTTTTATCACATTTTTAGGTATATGTTTTATTTTAAATATTTTATTTTATTTTGTATTTTAATTATTCACCAGTTGAAAAGTAAATTTATATTTTAAAAATATTACTCTTATAGTTAATGTATTATAAATTTAATCAAAATGTTCTAAATGTTAAAATTTGAGGTTATCAACTTTTTTTAAGTAAAGGATGTTAAGATTCTTTAGATAATGTTGATTAAATGATTTAGTGTGATAACCATGATGATGAGAAAATTCATAAAAAAGAAATGTGTAATAATCTAGTTCATCTTGCATAGTTTCAAAATTACGCAAGACACAGGTTCGAACCAATGGGGGTTTGATATGTCCCCCCAAGATGAGCCCATAATTATCATGATCAAATTAAAAAAACTCATCTTCTCAAACCTATGTTGTTAACTTCAGGATTTTACAGATGCAATGTGTAAATAATAATATTAATAAAGGATAATTAACTATTAGTCTCTGTAATAGTGTCAAAATCCCATATAGTCCATGGAGTAGGTGCTGGGGGGGGGGGGGGTTGTAGTGTATAGTGTGTTGGGTAGGGACCCCAACACTATTACAAGGACTAATAAATAATTGTCTCTATTAATAATAATAACTATCATTATTATTTTTGTTGTTTGTCTTAATTTTCCTATTTAATAAATAATAACATATATATCTCAGTTATTAAAATATGCTACCTATTGTCAAACCAAAGATCATTATTATGCTAAGATTTAAACTAGAGAGTCGTGGACTAAAGAAATACCATTTATACTTTTTTTTTATCATTTCTTTCTCTTTTCTCTTCTATTTACTTTTTCTTCCTGTTTCCCTTCCAAACTGAGTTTCGCCAACTACACAAATGCCAACTTCTTCTTGGCCTTAATTTGATGACTAAGAAACCGAGGTGGTTTTTCTTTGGCAAACTGAGAAATGAGTTGAGACGAAACAATTTAGTGCTTGAATCTTCTCCAAAGGACATCAATATTGGCTAAGTATTCTTTTTCATTGAGCACCAAATGATAGGTCAATCACCCTAAAGCCTTCAGAGCCCTTTTGCTTTAATTCATAGTAAGTGAACTTTTCAAAGATATATATATGTGAAAAGTATAATGATTTTTTCACATATTTATTCTTCAAATTACAGTTGAACATCTAAGGTTTGAATATATATGTAACGAAACAAAAAAATCTAGGGTACACAAATAATTATGATTTTTTTTTAATATTTATTTAATATCAATATTTTCCTTGAAAAAAAAGCCAAAACCTATTTAATGTTCACACTTATCGATCCCTTGTACACTTGCCAAGTGTTTTGATACTTATCTTGCCATAAATCAACTTATCTCCTGATGAATCTAGATCGACATACTCACACAAGATTTAAATCTTTTTTTTTGTAGATTGACAAATTAATAATAACAATTAATCCAGATTATACTTTAGAAATTCTGATATAAACTATAGTTCTTTCTATATATATTGTCTCTAAAAATATATTTATATTAACCCCTTTTTTGTTTAATTGACTCTTTACTCCATTATAACTTATTTGCTCAATTTACCCATTTTGGATGACTCCCCAAACTCATTCACTCCTAATACTAAACTTGTACTGTAAAATCGAAGGATTTTACTTGAAATAAAATGTGCATAAATTTTTCAGATTTAATTTTGGAAGTCCCCAAGTGTTTTATGATTAAATTAAGAAAAAAAAGGGACAAAAAGGACTAAAACCCTAATTAGGGGGTTCGGAGGACTTTTTGGTAATTTTGTAAGAACCAAGGACCAAAGATAAATAGACCCCTCTCTCAGTCAGAAGAGGACTAAATTGTGACTTAGAAAATTCCAGGGATCTCTGGATAATATTCTGAGAGAAAACTCTTATTTAAAAGATTGAACGGTCGAGATTTAAACATCTCTGATCGCAGCTGATCTCGGAGCATTATAACGGCCATAGTAGGGCCACGTGTCGAGCTGAGATCCGATCTATCTGATCGCAACTCGGATCCGAGGCAACGAGATAGGTGGCAGTGAGGGTGACCCCACGGTGAGGGCACAATGAGGATGTAACGCCCCGACCCGATCCCTGGACCTCGGGTACATGTGCAGACCGGCCGTAGCCGAGTAGAGACGTACCCCACTCGGATACAAGGCCTAAGTGTGTAAAGCAGATAATGCAAATAAACAACTTAATTTATTTAAAATAAACAGAGTTTCAGCGGAAAATAAATAACAAGGGTTCAAATACCCTACAAGTACCAGGCCCTACGGGGACCTACAAAACAAAATATCTCACTCAACAAAAGAAAGATAGACAAGGTCCTCGGACCTCTGCAAATCACCCGACCCACGATCGGCTCAGCTCCTGCGTACTAGAGTCCTACGCCTCAGGATCTGTAAACAGGAAGAAAAACAAGTGCATGAGCTTTCGAATGGAAAGCTCAGTAAGTACCCCTGCGGGGTTCAAGAAAATATGATATCAAAAGACATGAATATCAAAAGCAAACTCGGGGCACGCCCCTCAAAACAAACCCTAGGAGTCTATCACAATAAAATAACAAGATCATGACTCCTAGCTAAGAGTTCCAACGGAAGCTTCTCAAACGTCTCCCCTACACTTACCATGTGAACCTGCTGAGAAAGCGACCATCCATCGCACGGCCTCCTGGGTGAAGTATGTCGGTAGCGCCACCTCTCTCTCATGTCGACATGGTCAGTGATCGACCCCACTGACTGGCAGGGACAACCAGAGTATCGATCCCTCTGGCATGGCAAAGCCGGAGCACCAGGGTGTCCCGTCCCTGAATGTCCGCAAAAAGGAGCTCACCTGCTCCACTGAGTCCGGGACGAAGAACAGAACACATAGGGATTCCAACATCCCAAAACAATCACACATGCTAAAGATAGATATCAACAAAATCATAGAAGCATGTATGAAAACAAGGCAATATGTCACAATAACGACATGTCAATAAAATCTCCGAAGAGAGGAACAAGGCAAGGGCACTTACTTACACAATCATGCAAGCAAGAATCATCAACAAGTCAAGAACCAATCGATAAATGACTGGGGTACAAGGCAGAAGTACTTACAAAGAAACATGCAATAACAAGGTCAAGAATACTCATCAAAAAGTAACGGTACTAGGCCGAAGTACTTACCTAAAGTCACAAAGTCTCGTGCTCAACGGGACTTCCGATCACATCCAAGTAGATGCACAGTAAGATAAACCTATTCTCAATAAGCTATAGGTCTATGAGCAATAAATCTACTATGCATGCTCTCACGGGCCCAAGTCCGGCTTAGTGGGCCTTCCTTCCTCTTAGGTGAACCCAACCCCAAATCGAGCCCATTCACGAGTCCAAACTTAGTTAATTAAAATCATTTAATCAACCTATCTCTAGCTCTAATTAAACCCTTAAATTTAATTAATCTTGAAATCATCTAAACATGGTTCAATTAATTAATTCGATAAACCTTAGAATTAATTAACCCATTTAATCAATCATTTAAATAATTTAATTAGTCTTTAAAACCAACCATGGTTCATTTGATTAATTCAATTAATCCAAAGATGAATCCCACCATTGAATTATTTAATCAACTATTAAATAATTCAATTACTTTAATTAAACCTAGAACTATAGTTCAATCTAATAATTCAACAAATCTTCAGAATTGATCCAACCATTAAATCATGTAATCACTCATTAAATAATTTAATTATTCTCAGATTTAATCATGCCATAGTTCCAATTAAATAATTTAGTCAATCTTAGAACTAGCAACTATAGTTCCATTAAATCATTTAATTAAACCCAGAACTATCTAATTAACCCTCTAATTAAATAAATCAAACCATAGTTCATTTAATCCCATAAAACAGTTCCTCTTAATTGAGCCTACAAACACCACTCAATAACATTTAATGTCATCAAAATAAATCAACATAAGGAGCCCACAATCTAGTCCTCAACTCACTGTCCATGATCCCACTCTAACAAGATCTTAGAACCTCAAAGGATTAACAACTACACAGCACCATCACTAGCCAAACCATTACTTTTGTTAATCCACCACAGCTACTATGTAATCCATTAGCTAGTTTGGTAAAGAATCCAATGAACTTCATCTTATACCCAGCCATAACTAAACTATCATCACCAAATCTGCAGACTTGGGTTCAAGCAAATCCAAGAAGAAACACACTACTCATGCTTATCTATCAACAAATCCTCAATTCTAAGGGCAAGTAAAACTCACCGGATTACACGAACGGTGTGGCAGCACTCAGGAACGGCTCCGGCGAGAGGCAGCGCTGAACCGGCTCCTCCACCAGGTGTACCCAGGTTCGGCAATGACGCCCAGGCCTTCAAGGGCCGGGACCGAGGGCTTCTCTCTCGGCCGGACGTGGCATTGATCGCCACCAAGCACGACTCACTGTGCCTTCAAAAACTCTGCCTCCACAGCAGCGGAGACGATCAAGATTGGTTCTAGGGTTTTCGGACCCCTTCTCCTCTTATAGAGTGTTGCGGCCAAAAGTAGAAAAGTTCAATATCCCCGTGATTTCGGAATGAGCGCACGATCCTCTCCACTACCAAACCGGTCTTCCGGCGATCGCGGCGTGCGTTATCTCTCAACATGCTTATTTGGAGAGCGAGGGTGTCTCGCTGATCGGTTTTTCGATTCGAATGAAAGAGGCCTTGAGGCTGAGCGTGCTTAGATTTGATCCACTTAATAAATTTAACTTTCAATCTCCATCGTCCATTTTCAATCAATTTGAATTCACGTGCATGTATTCTCCTCTTACCCATTCATATATATAATATTATCATTATGTCCATCAATGAAAAATTAAATCTTCCAGGTCATACTATCTATTTACCTTGATTTGATTTTCATTCCTATCCCTTATATATATATATATATATATATATATATATATATATATATATATATATATCAAATCTTGCTATCCCATCAATCAATCTTTTGAGATTCATAGATTTCATCTATTAACCGATTTCAATCTGTCATTTATTTATTTATTAACTCGACTAAATTCAATTTCCAGTTTATTTGTTTTTTTTTTTACATTCTAAATTTTGGATGACATCTATCCATCATAATATAACTTTTACAGGTTTACACATAAATCCTTACCTTTTAAACACTTTTACATGCAGGTCCTTATTTGAGAGAGAGAGGACAAATTTCCTTCAAGTCCTCAAACTTTCTAGAATTACAGATGGGTCCTTGGTAGCCTAAACACTATTCAAATTCATAATTCAAATAATTCACCCCCTTTCCTTATTGGTTAATTCAATCATGCCATTCTCAAGACCTTCCCGATTTAATTAAATCAATCTTAATTTAATTAATTTAACCTTACTTCTTTACTTAGTCCAATCATGATCCATTTAGAGAACTTTCCAAGTTTAATCATTCATTAATTAAAATAAATAATTTATGAAATAATATTCTCTCTAAACTTCCTTATGTCCATTTACCATAATGCCTTTGGAGTTTTATCTAAATCCCCAAAATTCCCTTTGGCAAATTTTAATTACATAAGCAATAACTTAGGGAAAATTTAAATCCTTTATTTTACTACTAAAATCTTGGATTTTACAGAGGACCGTTGTAAAATCCAAGAAATTCTGAGAAAGAAATGTGATGAAATTTTCTTTAAAATTATTTATTAATTAAATAATTTTCAAAAGTATTAAACATAGGCTTTAATAGAGGGAAAATCAAGTTAAAATGGTATAAAACCGTAATTAGGGTTTATTTGGGACTTGAGGGTCGATTTGTAATTTAGAAAGTCTTGAGGACTAGAAGATAGTTGTCCTCTCTCTCAGAGAATGGACCTGATTGTGACCTATATAATTTGAGAGATCTTTGGTAAATTTTCCGAAAGAAAACCTTATTGGTAATGGATAAGCGGCTGAGATTAAAAGATCTCAGATCGTAGCAGATCTCGAAGCATTATAATGGCTCATATGAAGCCACGTGTCGGCCCTGGAATAAACGCATCTGACCGCGGATCAGGTACGAGGCAAGGAGAAAAGGTTGGGTGGGAGTGATCCCACGGTGCGGGCTCACAGGAGCCACCTGTCTAGAGATGAGTGCCAATCTCGAGGTGACTTGAGAAGAACAGGCCTCTGATCCTCACCGTTGATCGTCAGAGTTACGATCCCGAGGCACCATCTCCTCCCTCTCTCAGCCGCCTAATGTCTCTGGCAGTCCCGCCTCCTTCACCGCCCGTTATCGTGAGAAGATCGAACGTTGCCGACGAGTAAAACCTCGCGAATGCCACTGTCGTTTCGCCTCTCATGCCTATAAAAGGAACAGCCCGAGCCGTGAGTTGAGACATCGAGCAACAGTGAAGCATCGTAGAGATTCTTCTCCGGCGCCGGTGAAGTACTGGTGGAGGGAAAGAGGAGTTCTCGAGCTGAAGACAGCGGGTTCGCATCCATTGTCAAGCGCAGGACTGCTGAAATCGTCTTCAAGCGAGGAAAAGGAGACCAAGACTGGGACGAGGGAGAAACAGCGGCTTGAGTTCGCTGGAGAAGCAGTGGATGCTTGCCAGTTGTTGGGGAGCTCTTTAGAAGGCATATTCTTCGTCCCCGACCTTCCGGTGAGTCCCTTCTTCCTCCTGAGGCTCTTAGAAGTATTGCATGCATGAGATATGTTGGTATGAGCTCACCGGAGACGACGAAAACACCGGTCAAGCTCTCGGAAACTCCAGTGAGCATGGGGGAAAGTAGCGATCTCCGGGAGTTGCTAGGCACTTGCGAAGCTTCCCGATGGTGAGGGTTTAGGTGTGAATGGTGTTCACTGAGTTTGCAGGAGCACCGGTGGAGCTCGGGGAGGTCTCGGTCGCGAAGAAGAAGAAGAAGAAGACAGAGAAAGAGAGAAATAAAAAAAAAATCAAAAGTTATTAATTTAATTAAGTTAATAACATAGAGATTGATTAATCAAGCTAAAATATTAATAACTTAGGGTGTGACAATAATAAATAAATAAATATAATAAACGAATTTCTGGGTTGCAATAAAAAAATCAGCTACTTTAGTTTTAATTAAAAAGTAGCTACCTTGGTGTTAAATTAGGAATTAATTTAAATTTACCACTTTAGCTTTAATTAATTTGAAAATGAAATATTTTAGCTTTAACGATTAATCAAATTTAATACTTTGGTACTAATTACTTGATTAAACAAGGTGACTAGGGTTAGCCCACTAACAAGTAAGTTTGGACCCACGCGAGTCAATAAAATTAATCTAGATACCTAGTTTCGATTAAGTGATTAATCAATTGGGAACTTAGGTTATGATTAAAGTTATTAGCCATGGTTTGGCCAATGGTGAGCCGATTCAACCAAGTTAAGTTCAATTAATTAAATTGATAAATCTAAAGTGCTAAGGTAGTCCATGGGATTAATTTCACTAGAATGGGTCCATTGGGATGGAGGGTCCGATGGGCTGGTCCCAAATGGTTGTTTAGGTTAGTTTTTATTATTAAATAATAATATGGATAGAAAGAATAAAAAAAAACGTAGGTGGAGGGAGATAAACCCTAGACCACCTAAGTAATATGGTAGGGCCTTAAAACTTAAGAACGTGGCTAACCATGTGTTAAAGATGCCCTCTCTAAATTAATAGGGGCAAGGTTAAACTAAATAGTTTTCTGGGCTTAGGTGATGGGCCCAATTTGGTTAAGATAACTAGAGATGAATAGTTAGGGTTCGGACTCGACAAATAAAGTAGAGTTGACTGGGTTTGACCAAGTTGGGTCTAGAGTCAACTAAGGGACATGGAAACAAAGAATAAGGACCAATAACCTGAGAGATGGTCTTTAGGACCCGTTAGTGGGCCTAGGCCCAACAAGAAGGATAGGCATGCATGTGTAACAAGAGATTGAGGGATTTAACAGAATCTTGACTCTAATAGAAACCCTGCATGCCAGATACTCTCGGGGAGTTGTAAGGCACTCAAGAGGAGGCTAGGAGGACTTCTAGTTCCAACAAGAGGTAAGTACACTTGCCTCGTTCCTACCCGGTTTCGGGTTTTTCTTTGGACTTGCTTATGCCTTGTTTGATTATGCTCATTGATATCATACATACGTCCTTGACTACTTTAAATTCTTGTTGAGCATGTATGTTGTTTTCGGGATGTTGGTGTCCCTATTTGTTGTGGTCTACTGCCAGGACACAGTGGAGCGTGGGGGCTCCGATAGGGAAGTGTTCAGGGAAAGGACCCCCTGGCATTTCTGCCTGCCTTGCCAGAGAGGCGATTCTCTGGTGGTTTTACTCGTCAGTGGGCATGGTACGCTGACCGTGTTAACACGTATGAGAGGTAGTTCTACCGATTGCAACGGGAGAGTCGAACGACCAGAAGGTCGTACTTACACCAAGTAGTTGGACATACTGGTCGGGAGTGATCCTTGAGTTTTCTTGAAACTCATCACAGAGCTTGAGGGCTTCTGTATTCAGGGGTCGTACCTTTGGATTGCTTCTGGTAGACTCCTAGGATTATGTTTTCTTGGGATTGTGACCTCATTATTTGACATATTATTTTCTTATGTCTTTGTGACCCCGCAGGGGTACTTACTGGGTTTTCCATTCGAAAGCTCATGCGTTTTGCTCTTTCTCCCTTATCTTTTATTTTGTGAGCTGTTACTTTGTGTAGGACCCACATAGGGACCAGACTATTTATAGGGCCTATGGACCCTTATGACTCTATGTTCCTTTGAACTTGAGTTTATTTTATATGATGGATTGTTATCTGCTTATCACATTTAGGCCTTGTACTTGAGCTGAGCTTGTCTCTGCTTGAGTACGGCCGGTCTGTTGACGTGCTCGAGGTCCAGGGATCCGAGTCGGGGCGTGAAAACCGTCCATCTCAGGAATGGTCTCAAGTTCGAGACGGGGTGAAGCCATCGGGCTATTGGTCGTGATCGGGTTTAGGCTGTTCATTTGATAGAGTAATGGATACGAGGCGTAAGGATTGATTTCTTGCTGTGGGATGTCATCTGACGATCGACGCCGGTCATCCGTGAATACAAATCATGGGCCGCTGCAACCCCCCATCGCTGTAACCGACGGAGAACGCCGCCGCGAGGCTCGATGTTCCCTCCGACCGTTACACGCGAGGAGGCCTGCGGCCACCAGTAACGTAGGCGGTCTCGCTTCCTCTTCTCCGTCACCTTAGGGCTATAAAAGGGACAACGGACCTCCCTGTTTCAGCTCACAAGCGAGCTTAGCTCACTCTTCCGGTGAGGTGACAGACGAGGAGAAGAAGGGGGTTCACCAGTTGAGGGTAGCTTGCTCCCGTCCCGCAGAGGTGAAGTGGGAATTGTCATACCGAGCATATTTAAGTGGAACAGAAGGCCAAGACAGGGAGAAGAACGGAGTGTTGAATGGGGAGCGTGACCAAGTTCGGCTGGAGAAGAAGCGAGGAGTTATGCCGCGGCTTCTTCGGCCGCGTTCAACGTCAACAATCCTACGGTAAGTATCGTTCACCTCTGCTAGAACGTTTACAGATATTTTGCATGCACCTAGAACCCTAGTGTGAGTTCGTCGGAGGAGGTGAACATTCGGTCGTGAGCTATGAAGCTCCAGCGAGAAAGGGGGAAGGTTTGCAGTGCTCTGGAAGTGTTGGCTGTGGGCCTGAGGAGGCCTTGGCCAGCGGAGGTCAGGACTTCACGGTGGAGTGCTGGAGAGAGCGAGGAGATGCGTCGGTGGTCGGTTAGAGGCTGCGATAGAGAAAGTAGAAAAAAAAGTAAATAAATAATTAAATGAATTAATCAATAGATTAAAGGTTAATCAATTGTTTGATAACTAAGGTGTGACAGATAATACTTTTATGGATCAAAGGAAATATAAATAAATTAATCAATTTAAAGGATTAAATTAAATTGATTAATGTTGGATATTAAGGTATTTGCACAAATAATACCTAAGTTGGGGATTGAATAAATTATTATAGGGTGACAAATAAATTAAAAGGAACATGGATGAATTAACCACTTTAATCGTTTAATTAAATTAATAGAAGATTTGATTGAATTAAATAAGTTAGTGTGACAATTGTTTGGTTGTCAAATTAAAGTAAGTTATGGGATGAATAATCGGGAAAATTATTTAATTAGTTTGTTAATCATAATTAGTAGTTAATTAGATAATTAACTAGCTAATTATTTGATTAGACAAATTAAAAAGAGAGGATTAATTTATCGTAGTGTGACAATTAATCGAAGTAAAGGAAGATAATCGGTTGATTTATTGTTATTAGCTCACCTAGGAGACTAAAGAAATAATACCCATGATGAGAAAGAAAACTATATCATATTTGATCATTTGAAACCTAGGCGTTGAGATGATTTAAATAAAATCGTGTAAAGGCCTAAGTTGATTAGAAGGACTAGCTTCTTTTTAAGTTAATTAGAACATGGTTAAGTTAGACTAGACAACCTTTTGGGCTTTGAAGATGGGCCCAATCTGGACAGGTTGACTAGAGTTGACCACGGCAGGGTTGTCCAAGTGAAGGTTAAGGGTCAACTAAGAGACGTGGGAATAAGGAAAAAGGGGTCGATAACCAGGTAGATGGTATATAGGACCCGTTTAGTGGGTCAAGGTCCACCAGAAACAAGAGTGATGCATGAGCACCTAGAAACCTAGGATTAGTTGGAATGTTGGCTCTAATAGATATTCTATTGTTAGATACTCTCAAGAGGAGACTTAGGGGAGTCACCGGAGGAGACTCAAAAGGTTTCCCAGTCCTAGAAAAAGGTAAGTACGCTTGCCTAGTACCAACTCTTCGGAGTTTCTTTGGACTTGAATATGCTTTGTTAAGCTTCATTGGTGTCATACATGCATCCTTATCTATTTTAGATTCCTGTTGAGCATGTATATTGTTTTCAGGATGTTGGTATCCCTGATTTCGTTGTGGTCTCTTGCTTGGACTTCGATTGGGCGTGGGGGCTCGAGAAAGGAAAATGTTTAGGGATGGGACCCCTGGCATTTCATGCTGCAAGTGCGGAGAGAGGTGATTCTCTGGTGGTCTTACCCGTCAGTGGGAATGGTACGCGGACCGTGTTAACACGTATGAGAGGTGGTACTACCAATATGCGACTGGAGGGTCGAACAACCAGAGGGTCGTGTTTACAGCAAGTGGTTGGATATACTGGCCGGGAGTGATCTTTAAGCTTCACTTCTCGAAACTCAACACAGAGCCTGAGGGTTTCTGTTGTTAGGGGTCGCACCATTGTTTATTGGTTGTGGTAACCCCTAGAGATGTTTCCATAGGGATCTGGTCCCATTGATGACTTCTTGTTATATTATGTCTTCGTGACCCTACAGGGGTACTTATTGGGCTTTCCATTCGAAAGCTCATGCATTTGTTCTTTCTCTTTTACGGATCCGAGGGTCTAGGGGTGAGTGCGGAGGAGATTGCTTAGGAGGATCCGAGGTCTGAGGGTCTCTCTTGTCTTTTATTTTGAGAGTTGTTTCCTTTATATAAGAACCCGTATAGGCACCAGACTTTGTATAGGGCCCTTATGACACTATGTTCTTGAAACATGGGTATGATTTTATTATGGTTTGTCATCTGCTTGTTTACATTTAGGCCTTGTGTTCGAATGGAGCTCGTCTCCCTTTGAATACGGCCGATCTGTTGACGTGCCCGGGGTCCCTGGATCTGGGTCGAGGTGTGACATGTACCATAATTAAGGGTTTAAGATTTCTTAAAAAATTTGGGTCATTACAACCATATTGACCCACGAGCCACACGAGAACCGAACTAGTAAGAACTCACCCATGAGTAGTGCCTAGGCACAACCTATGCATGTCAGGCGTGCCAACCCTCCAGTGATATAGTTACCTACACCATTCTCAATACATCCTAAACATGTGCTGAATAAATTAATTTATTGCTTATTTGAGCAAATTTCCTCTTTTAATTAAAGTAAGGAAATTTTTTTTTTCAAAATTTTTTTAGTTGACTATTTTATAGAAGAGTTTTTTAAGACACTGTAATAGAAAATAAAATGTCAGCATTTTAAAAAATATATTTTGAATAATCAGTACATTTTAACTATTTACATGGGATAGTTCAGCACATTCACATGCCATTCATGAGAAACACGAGGTGCACTAATTAACCATTCATTTCCAATTTGGATAGTTTATATTGTGTTTTGTAAAATGAAACCCAATTTCAAGACTTAAGAATTCTTTTACTTTCTCAATTTCAATTTCTTTGTAGATAAATTATTTAAAAGATGAAATTAAGATCAATCCTTTTAATTGAAACATTGGAGAAAACTAAATATTAATTAAAAAAGATTGCAGAATGAGCTAGTTTTTCAAATCCACCATCAAATCACAGGGCTCAACCCTCTAGAGATGGTTAAAACTACCAACAAAATCTATAGAGAAGAGATAACTATATTTTGGTGAAAATAAGTTCCAAAGAATGGATGGAATTGGGATACAGAGGGAATTGACTCACAATGCAGTTTTTGATTCCTCTAACCCCATTCCTAATCCAATGTTGAGACAAAGTATCAGAATCCATCTATGGGGAGTGTTTGGTTACAATTCTGAATCAGATCATGTCCATGGATCAATGAAAATGTGCAAAAGTACTATTTCAAAAAGCGGGGAAGATGATCCTAACCATGCAGGAACATCTGAACTTAAGGGGAACGGAAGAAGAAGACATACGACTATGGAGGCCAACTTCGAACCAATCCTTTGCGGTCAAATCACTATATCAGTTTGGGATTGAAGGGGAATGAAAAGCTCCCTACCTACAGCCTTCTGAAACAAGCATCTCTTTGAAAGTCATACACTTTGCTTGGTTGGCACGGGGAAACAAACTTCCCACGCTACAGAATCTGGCAAACATGAACTAGAAAGGAGAAAGGACACGATGCAAAAAAAAAATTTAAAAATTAAAAATTAAAAATTAAAAAAAACCTAACTAAGACAAGCAATGTACTTAATATAATTCAATAAAAAATTCTAATTGTTATATTTAGTTATAAGAAATTTGATAATAGTGTTATAGAAAATAATAAACTATAAAACGAATATTATTGGACTTTATGTTAAAAAGAAAAAACAAACACCCTCATTTTTCCTTTTTTTTTTTTAATTTTATCACCCCATGTCACATTTTTAGGTATATGTTTTATTTTTAATATTTTATTTTATTTTTTTTGGATGATTCATTTATAACTTATTAGCTTAATTTACCTATTTTGGATGACTCCCCAAACTCATTTACTCCTAATAATGTACTTGTGTCTTAATTAAGGGTTTAAGATTTCTTAAAAAATTCTGGTAATTACAACTGTACTGATCCACAAGCCGCGCGAGCACCGAACCAACATGAACCCCCCCATGAGCAGTGCCTAGGCACGACCTATGCATGTCAGGCAGTGGCAACCCTCTACTGATATATCTGCCTACATCATTCTCAATACATCCTCAACATACACTTAAAAAATTTATTTAATACTTATTTGAGCAAATTTCCTTTTTGCAATTAAAAAAGAGAAAAGTATTTTTTTTTCAAAATTTTTTTAGTGGACTATTTTATAGGAGTTTTTTAATAAACTGTAATAGAAAATAAAATGACAGCATTTAAAAAAATATATATTTTTTGAATAATAAGTACATTTTAACCATTTACATAATTACATTAGATAGTTGAGCACATTCACATGCAAGCTTTCATGCATTCATGAGAAACAGAAGGTGTACTAATGAACAATTCATTTTCATTTCCAATAGTTTATATTGTGCTTTGTGAAATGAAACCCACTTTCAAGACTTAAAATTCTTTTACTTTCTAAATTTCAATTCTTTTTAGATAAATTATTTAAGAGATGAAATTAAGATCAATCCTTTTAATTGAAACATTGGAGCAAACTAAACGTTAATTAAAAAAAATTTACAGGTAAGTTGGCATCTCAAATCCACCGTCAAATCACTGGACCTAATCTTGGAGTGGCGGTAGAAACTACCAACAAAATCTATAGAAAAGAAATAGTTTTATTTCGGTGAAAATATGAAAATAAGATTGAAGGTAGAAATCGAATTGCTATATAGATGGAATCGGCTCTGTACGAATTATCCCTCTGAATGTTTCCTGATGCAATGCAGAGAGTATCGAGTATAGACCTAGCTATAGGGAATGCTTGGTTGCAATTGGGAATCTGATCCTCTTCATGGATTCATGAAAATGTGCAAAAGTTCTAATTAGCAAGTTAACAAACTAAAACAAGTAATGTAGTACAATTCAATCAAAAAATTCTAATTGTTATATTTAATTATAAGAAATTTGATAATGTTGTTATAGAAAATAATAAACTATAGAACGAATATTATCCGAGTTTATGTTAAAAAGAAAAAAAAAAACAAACTCACCCATTTTTTCCATTTTTTTATAATTTTATCACCATATGTCATGTTTTTAGGTCGATGTTTTATTTTTAATATTTCATTTTATTTTTTATTTTAATTTTTTACCGGCTGAAAAGTAAATTTATATTTTAAAAATAAATTACCCTTATAGTTATTGTACTTTATTCTAATCAAAATGTTCTCAATATTAGCAAAATCTCAACCCATAACCGGCCCGCTACTGCAGCGGGCTGATTACGGTGTTCCGATCCAACCCACCGAATCGACTGACCCGACGGGGTTTACCGGGCCAGGCTGGGTCAAAACTCGGCCCGTGCCCCCCTCTGAAGGCCGTGCCTACCCTCTAGTGATATATCTATCTACACCATTCCCAATACATCTTAAACATACGTTTAAAAAATTAATTTAATGTTTACTTGAGCAAATTTCATTTTTTATAATTAAAAAGGGAGAGTATTTTTTTTCAAAAATTTTTAGTTGACTGTAATAGAAATAAAATGTCAGCATTTAAAAAATTAATTTGAATAATAAGTACATTTTAACTATTTACATTGAATAGTTCAGCACATTCACATGCAAGCTTTTATGCATTCATTAGAAACAAAAGGTGTACTAATGAACAATTCATTTTTATTTCCGATATTTTAAATACTTACACCTCCACGGTCAGTACAAGTGCCGTGTGCCTCGATAGTCAAGTGTCGGAGACGGATGGCTATGCTCAGCGATCCCGCTCACTCCACTGACGCATACTGACCCAACCTAAACACAAACACCACTAGTCTCACAGTAATGTCCCTGTCCACGGTGGCATGCTAAGTGAGCATCCAATTATACAAACAACCAATCAACAAATATGGAAGCAACGAACCAAGCATATGTAGCGAATCAACAACAGAGGTCCAAGGCATCATAACAATATGCACAAGCACGAAAACCAACAAAGAACATACCAAACAAGGTAACAACAAGGTCAAAGAAACTCATCACTGAGTGGGAGCTAGGCAAAGTACTTACCTCAACTGGTAACCAACTGACTAACCCGTGTCCCTCCTGACATGGCTCAGCGCTTTACGTCGATATCTGGTAACGATAACTACAACTTAGTACCATCACCAAAACAAAATGATCTATTAATATTATTAATGTAGAATTCCTGAATCTGTTGCGCGGTCCCAAAGAACAACTCATTGGAAAGATCTCTTCCTCATCTTTCCAACGGTATATTATACTCCTATATTGGACAACCACAGGCTGCCCAGCTGTCCCTCGAAGGGGACAGCCAGACTGTAGCCATTGACCAACTCCTAACTTGACTAAACCTAACCCAATTCCCAACTGACTGAGTCTAACCAAACCGGACCCAAGTCCATTAACTTGTTTCAACCCATTAAATATTACTTGATCAAATCAATGCCAACTCACATAACTAAATTGACTAAACTCGGTTTGATTTAAAACAAACCTAATTCAACTTAACCACTTAACTAACTTAACTTAGTTTGCTTTAACATAGATCGAACCCAACCTAGTAACTCAATTAACCCAATTGATCTTAATCCGGTTTGAGTTTAAAATAGGCTCAACCTAAACCACGTAATCACCTATGAGGATCCTATTAATTTATATGCCCACATAATGCAGAATTTCTGCCAGTTTTGCGCAGTCGGAAAGGATTGTCCATATCTTCCAATCCATATATCTGATTACATTGATTTAAGATTCATCGGAAAGCTCTTTTCATAACCTTTCCAATGATATATTATACACTATGATCAGGGAAATTCATAATACCTAATCAACAACCTGGACTGGCAAAATTCACAGATTTTCCTACTCTCAAATACTTGGTTATAAATTTTATTCTACTGATAGGATTTCAATGAAATCAGGTTCGTTAGATTCGTGAAGAAGATTAGAAGTTTGCTAAAATTACAGGTCTGAAGGTTTTTTGCAAGGTTTCGTAAAATCTGTTGTATCTTTTAATCCGTAAATCGGATCGGATTAAAACAAAGTTCAATGGATTCCTAAGAACAAGACGAATATGGATAAATTTATTTGAGTATGATCAGGTGACAGAAAAAATTCTAAACTTATCAATGTTTTATGTTTTGATTCTACTTGTCAATGAGATCATCGAATTATTCTGAACTTCTAATCTCAAGATATATATATAAAACTAAACCTTCAATATTTTGGATCCCAAAACCTATAAATCCATATCTAAAATAACATAAATCATCTTTAAAGACTAACCTGAATCATACCAAAGATCTAATCTTTGGCGGAAATTGTTTGGAGATCGAAAAGAGACCTTCTCTTGTCTCCCTCACAGCCCTAACCGTCGACGGTGAGAAATAAAAACCTAGAAGCGCCTAGGGTTTTCTACTCTATTTATAGAATTATAGTAATGTCAAATTTACATAAAACCCCCCTGAAGTATTACTAAATTATTATGCTAGTTTTTAGTGGTTATTTAGTAAAGAGTCCCTAGACTCTTCTGAAATTCCATACTAATATGCAGGGCTTCCACGTGAATTTAGTAAAGAACCCTCCTATTTCTCCCAATTCTCATGCAAGTCCTCCTGTGTCTGAGGGAACCAATTTCCACTTAAATCCAGCTTTTCTTTGAAATTACTAAAAGGTCCCCAATTAACCCTAATTAGGGCATTAACCATTTAAATCCCTCTTTTCTCATAAACTCCAATAAATTCCAAGTACGGGGGACTTCTCTAATGATCTAATTACTTAAAAAAAATTAGAGAACGTTTATCCCAACAAAACTTTAACTAGATCCAACATTGGGGACTTTCTCTCATTAATCCCAGATTTTAGGAAAACAGTAAATAAATAACCTAAAATCTTCGGATTTTACAGCGTGGGTTACCCAGTGGGGTGGCCCATGCACACACGTGAGTCTTCTCCGTGTGGAATTGGTAGTCACAGGTAGTAAAAGACGTGCACCTAGTGAAACCTTAGGGAGCCGTGATAATAGCACCCCGAAGTTAGTAACATCGCAGTACCGAAAGTGAACCTCGCGATGATAGATCCCCCCGCATTACACGCCTCTATCTTTGATCTAGATCTCGCCCTTAGAGTGGGGCGCTTGTCGCCTAGGTTCCAAAAAAAAAAAATCTAGAGAAAAAAATAGCTATATTTTGGTGAAAATAAGTTTGAAAGAGTGGATGGAATGGGGATACAAATGAAATTGGCTCAAAAGGCAGTTTTTGATCCCTCTAACCCTGTTCCCAATCCAATGTTGAGACAAAGTATCAGAACCTATCTATGGGGAATGTTTGGGCTACAATTCTGAATCAAATCATGTCCATGGATCAATGGAAATGTATAAAAGCTCTATTTCAAGAAGCGGGGAAGATGATCCTAACCATGCAGGAACATTTGAACCAAAGGGGAATGGAAGAAGAAGACATACAACTATGGAGGCTAACCCTAAACCAATCTTTATAGTCAAATCATTTTATCAGCTTGGGATTGACGGGGAGTGATTAGAAGCTCTCTACCTGCAACCTTCTGGAAGCAAGCATCTCCCTCGAAAATCAAACACTTTGTTTGGTTGGCACGAGAAGACAAACTTCCAAGGCTACAGAATCTGACAAAAAGAAACTAGAAAGGGAAAAGGACGCGATGCTACCTATGTGACAGGGAAGACGAAACTACAGAACACATGCTCCTCCAATGCCAATACTCAATTGAGGTATGGGCGCACTACGGACGCATCCTTGGGAATCAGAACCCCCCACCAAGATACAAGATATATGGGGACGATTCCCGCTCTCCAAGCTATTGGGAAAAGATCTCTACAAGGAATGGAAACTTCTTGTACTCGCGGTGACTAGGAGTCTCTAGTTAGAAAGAAACAGGATATGTTTCAATGATAAACACCGTGTTTACCGAAAATTGATTCGCAACTCCGACTTTCTCTTTCTTTCATGGTTCGATGACGCATTTGCCACCAAAAAGGATCAACTCCAAGCAATGCAAAACCTTGCAAAACACAGCCTAACCCTCACAAGGGAGGATGCAACCTTGCAAGCCCTGAGAGCGAACTTTGAGGATGAGGACACCTCCTTCCTTCAATGATACAATTCATTACAGACTGTACCCATGTGTTACCCTCACCCACCTAGGGGTCAAACTACCCAGGAATTAAATCAATGTAAAATTGTAATCTATTAACCCTCATTAATGAATGTGGTTTATCCACTTTTTCAAAAAAATAAAAAAAGACAAGCAATGAACTTAAGTATAATTCAATAAAAAATTCTAATTGTTATATTTAGTTATAAGAAATTTGATAATATTGTTATAGAAAATAATAAACTATAAAATGAATATTATCGGAGTTTATGCTAAAAAAAAAAAAACCTCATTTTTTCCATTTTTTTAAAATTTTATCACCCCATGTCACATTTTTAGGTATATGTTTTATTTTTAATATTTTATTTTATTTTGGATGACTCCCAAAACTCATTTACTCCTAATAATGTACTTGTATCATAATTAAGGGTTTAAGATTTCTTAAAAATTCTGGTAATTACAACTGTACTAATCCACAAGCCAGGCGAGCACCGAGCCAACATGAACCCACCCATGAGAAATGCCTAGGCACGACCTATGCATGTCAGGCAGTGCTGACCCTCTAGTGTTATATATGCCTACACCATTCTCAATACATCCCAAAAATAGGCTTAAAAAATTTATTTAATGCTTATTTGAGCAAATTTCTTTTCTGTAATTAAAAAAGGAAAAGTATTTTTTTTTCAAAAATTTAATAATTGACTATCTTATAGAAGAGTTTTTTAAGACACTGTAACAGAAAATAAAAGGTCAGTAATTTAAAAATTATATTTAGAAAAATAAGTACATTTTAACTATTAACATTAGATAGTTCAGCACATTCACATGCAAGCTTTTATGCATTCATGAGAAACACAAGATGCACTAATGAACTATCCATTTCCATTTCCCATAGTTTATATTGTGTTTTGTGAAATGAAACCCAGCTTCAAGACTTCAATTCTTTTACTTCCTCAATTTCAATTTCTTTGTAGATAAATTATTTAATAGATAAAATTAAGATCAATCTTTTAATTGAAACATTGGAGAAAACTAAATGTTAATTAGACTAAAAATTCACGTATTAAATTCAAGCATTTACTTAATCGCAAGTTAACAAACTAAGATAATTAATGTTCTTTCTTACTAAATTAAATGATTATTCTGCACCCCCAATAATTTACGGAACTGAGAGGGCTCAAAGGGAAAATTTACTGCTTGGAAATTTTTGCCGATATGCTCATTGCTGAACCCCGGTGATTTCAGATTGATGTAGTAATTATTGGATTTAGTTAACATTGGTTGGATCTTTTCTCTGAATGTAATACAGGACAAAAGTATACTAACATGGAAATTAGATTTTTAATGGAAAATCCTTCCAACAAGAACCTTATGACACCGACAGTTTGGCCGTTGCCTCAATGGGAAAAAGAAATACACAGGCTCTATGGATCAAAGTATTAAAGTGATTATTATGAAGGTTTTTTATATTATATTTTACAGTTATATCTTTTCACTGACATTCTACAGTGGTTGTTGATACGTACTCTGTGCAAATGTCATTCAGATCCTAGAAGTTATGTCTATTCTTTGTTGGGATCAGTTTGTAATTTCTTGACAAAAGTATGCTTTGCATTGTTTTATTTGAGTGGTGTTTATTTTTGTTGCCTCCCAAAGTGTGTTGTTGCAGCCGTTTATTCACATAATTACTTCCCATCTCTGCAGGTTTGGGGTATTTCAGAAATCGACAAAATTGGAGAAATTTAATATAGTCACAGTGTGGAGCATGAGAGTTCTAATCCTTTCTTTTTTTTCTTTTTTTTTCTGAACTTGTCATGTATTATGGAAAAAAAATTGTGATTACTCAAAATTGTATTGCTTTTCCTTCACCGACTCCATTAATTTAACAATTAAATACCATTTATTTTTTTCGTTTTCCCTTCCAAACTGAGTTTCACCAACTACATTAACAACCTTCTTCTAAGCTTAAGCCGTCTTTCATTAGAAAGCTGAGATCAGCCCAGACCAAACAATCTAGAACTCAAATCTTCTCAAAGACATCAATCGGATTGGGTAAACATTCTTCTCCATCGAGCACACAAATGATACTAATTTATAGCAAGTGAACTTTTCAAAGATATATATATGTAAAAATTATAGAGAAAATTGCTTGTCTCTTCGAAACTACATATTTACTTAGGGAGAGTTTGGTTCGTTTTCTATTTTTCATTTTCTGAAAAGGTGGAAAACGCAGAAAATGGAAAACGTGGAAAATGGAAAACACAGAAAATGGAAAACGTGAAAAATGGAAAACACAGAAACTGGAAAATGGAAAAGCTGTATGGTTGGAAACTGTTTTCAGAAACAGAAAATGGAAAATACGTTTGGTTTAATAGAAAACTATGTAGTATGTTTTCTGGTGATTTTATCAAATATGTATAAATAGTTTTTTTTAATTATTGTAAAACAATATAATAAATGTAAAATAAAATTATAAACCAACATAATAATTGTAATAACAAAAGTTCAAAATATAAAAAATAACAAATGACAAACATGATCTTTTTATAAAGTTCAAAATATAAAATAATGACAAATATGATATTTTTATAAAGTTCAAAATATAAAAATAGCATAACATAATATTTTTATATATTTTATATATAATAAATAAAGTTTACAAAAATATATTTTAAGAAATAAAAAATGACAAACATGATATGTTTATAAAGTTTAAAATATAAAAATAAACAAACATGATATATTTATAATAACAAATTCAAGATAATATATTTTAAGAAATAAAAAATGACAAACATGATATTTTTATAAAAGTTAAACTATTTAAAAATAACAAACATGGTATTTTATATATTTTATATTAATTAAAGTTCAAGAAAATGTATTTTAAAAATTTAAAAATGAAAAATATGATATTTTATATATTTTAATAATTAATTTTGGAGTTTGACTTATTTACATCCATGCCACCGCGTTTTCCAGCTTTGAAAAACGACTTTTAAACGTTTTCTGTTTTCCGTTTTCCAACCCCAAATCGCTTTCCTCGCCTTTTCCGTAAAACAAATGTAGAATAAACGTAGCGTTTTACTGCGTTTTCCGCGTTTTCTAGAAAATGGAAAACGCATTTAAAACGAAAACGCCGGAAAACTACCAACCAAAAGCCCCTTTAATGCCCCCATAAAAATACTATTTATTTGTATACCCCTCCGAAATTATTTTTTTTATTTATATATCCCTGCCTGTAGTCACCGTTAACCGCCATTAGAATTTTTAGGGTTAACTATAGTTAAAACTTAACCTAGTTTAAAAATTACATAATTACCCTCATCTTTTTTTTTATTTTTTATATAAAATACTTGATGTTTACAAAATAAGAAAAAAAATTAGAGGAGTATATCAACAACCTAATTTAGTAATTTGTTCTTATCCCATCCATTGATTTAACACCATTAAAAGTCAACTTAACCACAGGAGCATATAAGCAAAATCACTTGATTTGCAGAAATATGCAAATAAATATCATTTTTATAAAGATAATTTAAGTAATTTTAAAGTTTTACAAAATTGCAAGCAAAACTTTCCTCGTAAGGAAACCAAAACTCTGAGGTATACATGTAATTATGATTTTTTTCATTAATATATATCTAATATCAATATTTTCCCAAAAATTAAATAAACCAAAACATACATAGCCATATCAAAGTGCATATATTAATATGTAAAACACTGATCTTTCAAATATCTATAGTCAAACTTGACCACTTGGCTCCAACTTCTTGAACATAACAGGGAAATAATCACCACCAAACCCTAACCATCTCTTCCCAGTACCCTCAACAAAGACACCCAAATCTCCACACAAAACCTTACAATAATCACACACGTGTGGGCAAAACACAAGCTTGTAATCCCTCCCACTATCACCACTCCTCTCTATCCTAAACCAGTTACTCACTGTGCTCAACCCCGGCCTCCCTCTCACTCCACCGGTCACCACATACCGCCGGTTACCAGACTCCACGCCGCCAAGCCTCCAGACCGTTGACTGAACGCACGTTGTCACCGCTTTGAACGCCACGTTGACGTCCGTTGACAACCTCACGGTGTTATCGCTGTCGTTGACCGGAGAGAAGGAGACTGGAAGGCCATCTTTGACTTCGGAGAATTCTTGGACGACGGCAAGGGGGCAGGTGAGGTTTCGCCCGGCGCCGAGAGTGAGGCCACCACCGCGGCCACGGAACACAGGGAGGATGTAGTACTGGTCTCCACGGCGGAGCTTTTTTCCGGTGATGTCAACGACGGCGTCCTCACCGGAGCAAATGGAGGCTAGAGTGTAGAGGGAGAGGAGGATGAAGAGTTTCATGGAGAATGGTTTTAGTTTTAGTTTTTGTTTTTGGTCTTGCTTCTCATTGGTTTTAAAACTTCTTGCTTCTCATTGGTTTTATAACTTCTATTAAATAATTTAATAATATAATAAATATTTTAAATATCAATTAATAAAGTTTCTGAAACATAATAAAAACTATTGGGAGAGAAATAAATGATAAATTTAAGAGAAGATAAGGTTTCACGTGGCATGCACATGGTTATTGTCTTATACCATTAACCAAAAAACACATATTGAGACAACCAATCAGAAAAAGCCACGTAAGCTTGATAAATAAGTAGAGTAAAGTTTTGGATGCATTAAAGGGTTTAAATGGAAAGAGCAGTTGGGGCTTCTAAGGGAGTACTTCTTTGAAGGGCTGCAAAGTCAACAAATACATTGTTTTAGGCTTAAATATACTATTTATTTCTGTATTATATCTCAATGACCATTTTCGTTCCTGTATTTTAAAAATATTCAATACAACTCATGTATTTTACATATTTTATTCAATACCATCTTGGCGTTGACATGACAATACATATAAAATATAACCTAATTTTTTAATTTTTATAATTTACATATGGTAGTATTTTGCTCACATTGCATACGTATTCTGCCACGTCAGCAAAATAATATTTTTTAAAAAAAAAATATTTTTTAAATTTGTAATTTTTTTTAAAAAATAATTTATTCTAAAATTATTTTTAAAAAATTTATTATTTTGCTGATGTGACAGAATATGTATGCCATGTCAGCAAAATACCGCCACAAGTAAATAAAAAAAATCTAAAAATTATGTTGTATTTCATTTGTGTTGCTGTCAGCGTCAGGGACAATATTGAATAAAATATGCAAAGTATAGCGGTCGTAATGAACATTTTTAAAATACACGATGAAAATGAACATTGGATTATAATACAAGGATGAATAATGTTTAGGCCCAATCATAACAAGCCACGTAAGCTTGTTAATTAAGTAGAGTAAAGTTTTGGGTGCATTTAAGGGTTTAAATGGAAAGATCAGTTGGGGCTTCTAAGGGAGTACTTCTTTGAAGGGCTGCAAAGTCAACAAATACATTGTTTTATTGTTCAATGTTATTATTTTGGTTTGAAATTAACTTGATGCACAAGTCTTTGGTTTGAAAATAAATTGAAGCTATTGATTTTTTTTTTTTTTATATAACATGTTTCATTATTGGCGGATAAACCACTTAAAATCAATAGAAGATGAGGTATAAACAAGTACACCCAGAAAAGATGCACGTTGCAAAAAAAGGGCAGGGGCAGGTTAAGGGGAAAGTCGGTGAAGCGATCGCTTTAGGCAGCCAAATTTTAAGGACCGCATATTTTTTATTCTCTAAGATTTTTTATTTTTTTGTGAAATCTTATTATCATAACTATAATAATAGATTATTATAATAAATTGATATTTAAAAATTTTAATTTAAATTTTAATATTTATTGGAGGCCTCATATACAATTTAAACCTTAAAATTTTTTAAAAACTTATCATTGGAGTTATAATAATTATTTGTTTGATAAATTAATATTTAAAAATTTTAATTTAATATCTATAGGAGGCCGCTTACTACAATTGAACCTAAAATTTTTTAAAACTTTATCATGCTAATAATAATTATTAGTAATAATTAACTATTCATCCCATGAATAGTGCCCTAATTGCCTAAAGTGTATGTGTTTTAGGTGGAAAATAGTATCAAATAGTGCCAGGGACTAATAGCGAATTTGCCCTAAGCATTATTTGTTATAATATATGGATATTTAAATTTTTTTTAATTTAATATTTAATCAATTGTATATCTTTTATCAACTATCTTTTTAAAATAAAAGATAATAAACTAAAGTTTTAACTAAAATTAATCCTAAGAATTGTTAATTATGCTAAATGGGTAAGTAAGGATCATTTTCTCTATTATAAATCAAGATTGTTTTAAGAAAAATTTATATCTTTATTTTTTTAATCTTTGCTTTTAAGTTCTTGTTTGCAATACTTTAACAGTTTCTACTGTTTTAACCTTCGTTTGTTATTTTAATTTATATTTTATAAATATATTTTGCTTAATTTATAAATTTTTCATTAAAAAATTTTCTCTTTTTAAAAAATAACCTATTATCTTTCTATTGTTTAAATTTTTGTTTGTTTAGATTTTTTTTTTTTTCTTTTTGGAGTGGATATAGAGTTACTTCCCCATCAAAACACATAATAGTTATCATGTTATTATATAAAACAGTTTAAAAAAAAACGTATTAGTGTTTGTTAAAAAAATTACTAAAATTTAATTGATATTAAATAATTAAAAGCCTCATTTTAAAAATTTTGCTTTAGGCCTCCAACTCTCTTGAGCCGCCCCTGCAAAAGGGTTAATACATTTTTTTTTTAAACAAATAAAAAGTAACCCCTAAGTTATAAAACAAAAAAAAATGAAAAAAAACTCACAATTAAAATTTGTTTTCTTTTATTGTCTTTTCATATCTTTCAAATGAACAATTATAAAAGGGCATACATAGAAGGCATATCTTGCATATCTTTCATATCTTTCATATCTTTTCATATCATATCATAGAAGGCATACGTAGAGACTTCCTCTGGAAAGGTACAAACCCCGATTCCAAGGCCTACAGGCTAGTAGGGACTTCCTCTAATTGTCTGTTCATATCTTTCATATCTTTTCATATCATAGAAGGCATACGTAGAGACTTCCTCTGGAAAGGTACAAACCACGATTCCAAGGCTTACAGGCTAGTAGGGACTTCCTCTAATTGTCTGTTCATATCTTTCATATCTTTTCATATCATAGAAAACATAGGTAGGGACTTCCTCTGGAAAGGTACAAACCCCGGTTCCAAGGCCTACAGGCTAGTGAAATGGGAGACGCTAACCAGACCTAAAGACCTGGGAGGATGGGGGATTCTGAACCTGCAAGCTTTCAATGAAGCACTCCTCGGGAAATGGTTGTGGCGTCTATTGGAAGGGCAGACTGGGTTATGTGGCAGAATCATCACACATGCATACTTCAGAAATGCGACAATGAACCCGTACAAACCTACCCCTAGTCGAGCATCTTTCTTCTGGAAAGGGGTGATGGCGCAACGAGACCTCACTATGGCAAATATTGTAGCGACATCTAGGACAGGTGAATCAGTCAAAGTATGGTATGATAATTGGATCAACAGACATAGCCCCTGCAGATCATTCCCAGAGCTTCAAACACTGTGGATAAAGCCGGACCATACGATCCAAGAGGCACAACAACTACAAGCAAGGGGAGCACCATTGCTCAAACTAGGACCCCTATCACGAGGAGCGACGGAGTTGATCCAAGGGCTACAAGAGCACCTTGGCCACCCTGTAGACCAATAAGACGACGAAAGGAAATGGCGGCTCACCCCCAACCAGGACTTCTCAGTCAAATCCCTATATCTCTTCCGAATCAATGGCGGCCTGAAGAGTCACCTCCCGATATCATTCTGGACACAGGCGTCCCTCTTAAAGGTTAAACTATTTGCCTGGTTAGCGCAAGAAGACAAGCTTCCCACGCTGCAAAACCTAGATAAGAGAAACTGGCAAGGAAAAAAGGACACACTGCTACCTCTGAAACACCCAAGAGGAGACCACCGACCACCTATTCCTCCGATGTCCATACGCCGCAGGACTATGGTCTCACTACTCGCAACTACTGGGTATCGTCTCCCCCTAACAAGATACAAGATCTGTGGGGTGAGGCATCAATCGGCAAAAACTTGGAGAGAAACCTCCGCAAAGGTTGGCAACTACTCGCGATGGCTATTACCTGGAACATTTGGTTAGAAAGGAATCGGCGATACTTCAACAATAAACGACGTGTTTATCAGCGACTCATCCGCCAAGTGGATTTCCTATACCTATCGTGGTTCGAAGGC
This sequence comes from Dioscorea zingiberensis, assembly GCA_026586065.1. Taxonomy (NCBI): domain Eukaryota; kingdom Viridiplantae; phylum Streptophyta; class Magnoliopsida; order Dioscoreales; family Dioscoreaceae; genus Dioscorea; species Dioscorea zingiberensis. The sequence goes on from CM048823.1 coordinate 44,917,695, forward strand.
ACCCACGCTTCGAAGCAGTTGCAGTTACAACCACTGAAGAACATTGTCAGACATAGCCTCGATACCCTCAGGGAGGAGCAGCAACGGAGACCCCCAGAAGCTGACTTCGAGGATGAGCCTCTGGACGGACCCCCCCCCCCAAGAGGAGACACATCTCAGTAGGACCTAAGGGCCCCGTGGTATTGGTCCACAAAGGACCCTGATATCTGCCCACGTCTAGTTTGTACTAACTCTCTTTTGAAATAAAAGAATGTGGTTCATCCGCTTTATCAAAAAAAAAAAATGAACAATTATATATAAAATATAAGCAACTACGATTTAAACAATTTTTATTTCTTGCCATCAGAGTAGTTCTTACTTAATAATAAACAGTTAATCAACATAAAAAATAACCATTATATAGAAGAGTTTAACAACTAGACATTTGTACAAAGATTTTATTATTATTATTATTTTCTTGAAGGAGAGAATAAATCACATTCATAAATAGATAAAGGTAAGTTATATATTGAAGCAAGTATGCTTCAATTATAGTATATGGTGATACAATAGTAAGGGATTAGGGAGCTTGATCATTTTTCTCTATGCCCCAAAGTCTAGACACACGTGGGGTGTCTTCAAAGTCATCCCCCTTCGATTCTTCTTGTGCTGGCTCCTACGGCAGGTCTTGCATCAATGCTTCCCTGCCAAAAGCCAGCCTTTGCATCACGATGGACTCCATCTGCACAAGTGTTGGCCTTTTGGTCAAATGTTCTTCATTTAACCAAGACAACATTAGGAATGCAATGTCGCAGATTAATTTTGTGAAAACACATTTTTTGTTCCGAAAGCATCTTTGATTGTGTTCCATCCATGTGGTCCAAGTAATCACCATAATCATCATGTTCCATCCCCTCCTTGCTTCTTTGTGGAGTTTTCTACGGAAGTTGTTGTTTCTTCATAGATCTTGTATCGTTAGGGGTGTTGCGTCTATTTAAAACATGGAGTCATAGTGTTCCTAGATTGCCTTGGTGCAGGTGCATTATAATAGTATGTGATCAACCGTTTCATTCTCATTCTCACATAGGTAGCAAGGGATATGAGAATTCTTTAGTAGGTTGTGGAGTGTGAGCGTTTTATTTTCCCATGCTATCCACACAAATAGTTTCACCTTGAGTGGGCATGGCAACCACCAAAAGTTTTGCATGATGGGTCTTTGTAACCCCCCTATCCACCAAGAGCATATACAATGTATTGAGTGAGAACTTCCCTTACACCCATAGACCAGGATCTAACATCTCTAGCTAGTTCATTTCTTTCTGAGAGTGTTGTTGTGATTGTCTCAAGGGCTTGCATTTGTTCTAGTGTTAGGGGTCCAGGCTTGAGTAGAGATTGTACCTAATTTAGACAAGTCATTACTTTTATTAATGATGTCCCCATGTCTCTTAGTTATGTTTTGATATTCGGCCAGAGATCAAGAGGCATGTTTCCTAGCAGCCATCTCTCCTGCAAAGGTTGGTAGTGTTTCCCTCTCCCACTTTCACACTGATACCTTGTAAAGGTGCTTTGCGGTCTTGGGTGATGCCCGTCCAAAAAAAGGATGCCCTGCTTTGAACCTTCTCATAAGGATTGAAACCTTCTCATAGGGATCAACGAAGGAGTTTATGTAGTATGCCTTCCTGATCACTCACATGCAAATGTTAGCTTCCCTGTAAGTATTCTCCACCACCATTTTCCTAGCAAAGCCTCATTAAAGTTGTGAAGATCCATAATCCTCTAGCCTCCATGTTCCTTGGGTTTGCATAGTTTGCTCCATGCCATTAATCAGTATGTGTTAGTGTTGGTTTCTGATCCTCACCATAGGAAATCCCTCCTTAGCACATCAATGAGGTGTATGACCCATTCTGGAAATTTGTAAATAGCAAGCCAGTAGTTTGGAATTATCATTAGGACCAAGTTAATGAGTGTGACCCTCCCTTCTAGTGATAGTAGTTTGCCCTTCCATGCCCCTATTCCTTCTTTATTAGGTCAATAAGCACCAGCCAGTCTTCATTTCTTGTTTTCATATCAGATAATTGATTGGTAGGTTGGTTATAGAACAGTTGAATATGTTGCCTAATTTAGCAATGGGGTATTCACACTTTATTGGTATTATGCGCTACTGTGACGATGTTACCTTGGATGCATTATCCTTTTATGAAGGTGGATTCGTCCACCAGGGAGTTGATAATTGTTTGTAGTCTATTTGCTATGACTTTGGTAATTATTTTGATTGAGCAATTTATTAGGCTTATCGGTCTATAATCTCAAACTGTGGATAGAGCAGACTCTCTTTTTGGGATTAGTAGGATGTGCTTCCAATTAATTCTTTCTAGTTGCGCCCGGGCTTCATAGAAGTCATCCATGAGTTGAATGATGTCTTTGCCTAAGCATCCCAAATGGCATATAGTCATTGGGAATCCATCTGGTCCCGATGCCTTGTCCGCGCTTGGTTCTCATACGGCAACCCAAATCTCGTCCCTGGAGAATATTTCTTCTATGTTGTCTAGATTTACTTTGTTCCTCTGATTGAACAATTCCTCCCAATTTGTTGTGTATCTGATTGCCCTCTTAGTCCCCACAAGGTCCTTGAAGTATGAGGAGATGATGTCGATGATGGCCTCTTGATTTTCCACAATATTACCTAAGTGCTCTAGTTTGTGAATTCAGTTAATATTCTTCCTCTGGTTTGCGACCACATGAAAAAATCTTGTGTTGTTGTCCCCTTCTCTAAACCATGTGATCCTTGAGCGTTGTCACCAGTAAGACTCCTCATTCCCTATGGTGTTTTCGTATTCTCTTTATAGGGTTGAGAATTATTGTTGTTCACCAAGCAACAATACCATTGTCTAGAGGGAGGCATGGGCCGGGTTTTAACCAGCCGGCCCGAAACCGGCCAGATAAAAATCGGCGGGTCAGCCAACCCAACGGACCAAGTCGGAAAATCATAACCGATCCGCTACAATAGCGGGCCGGTTACGGGTTGGAGAAATCCTAACCTGTGCCCGGCGGGTTGAGCCGCCGGGTCACCCGGGTCGACCTGCCGAGTCAACTCGGAGGATTGCGCTGGATTTACAATGGCGTTGGAATCCAACGCCAATCCAACAGCTGGCTTTAAACCCATTGGATATATTTTTTTCATTCCTTTTTTATTAAATTATATTTTTAAAAATAAAAAACTGATGGGTCGGCCCGTGAATCGGAAGGTTACGGTCCGGTCCGTCAAACTGGAACTGTAGCACGGGTCGATTGCGGGTCGGTCTTTGGCTGACCTGGACTCGGCGGGTTTGGCTCGAAACCGTCTTGTATTCAGCCCGTGCCCATGTCTACCCTTGTCTCTTGTATTATATCGAGAACCTTCAGTTTCTGCACGAGTAGTTTCTTCCTACTACTGACTTCGTTTAGGGTTTATGTTTTCCATTTTTCTGCCTTTGTCTTTGTAAAGTCATCTTTTTGGATAGTGTGTATACCCCATCTACTGTGAATGTCATCTGGTTCCACCATCCCTTAACCATCTCCTAGAAGCGCTCTATATCCCCCCCTCCCCCCCCTCTCACCCCCTGGTTCTGTTATAATGGAATGGGCCTCTCCTCTGGTCAAGATTGCCACATTCCAACAAAAGTGGGGTGTGGTCTGACCGTATTCTTGGTAAGGTTGTTTGCCAAATTCGAGGGTGTACTGCAATCCAATCCATCGAGATTAGGAAGTGATCAAAATGTGATTGTGTTGGATTTGCTTGGCCGTTAGTCCAATTCTATTTTCTTCATTGTAGTGGCAGATCTATCAGCTGAAAGTCTTGTATGAGTTTGTCAAAGTTTGTCACTTCCTTGTTGCTTTGTTGTCCACCATTTGATTCCTTCCTGCTTCTTGTGGCTGAAATCTCCTGCCAAGACCCAAGGTTGTCCCATCTAGCTATGATGTTCCTAATTTCTTCGCAAAAATGTATTTTTTGAGACCTATTGCATGGTCCATATATTGACATGAGCATCTACTTAGTTGTGTGTGCCCTTTCTTCTAGTATGGTTGTCATGGTGAATCTATTAGTGTATGTTTATGTAGCTTTGTAAAAGTTGTTATGCCATCCAATACAGAACCTCCACTTATTTTCTCTGCGGGTAAGATGAGGTGTTCATTGAAAGTGTTTCCCCCTAGTGACGGCCATGTGTGGTTCTCCATGGTAGATAATTTTGTTTCTTGTAAATAGAATATGTCTACCCTATGATTTTTTTAGTCCCGCATTAGGAACCTCTTTTTCCTATTCCCTAGTCCCCTTACATTCCATGATATTATTTTCATAATAACTCTTGTCAATCCCTCGAGTTATGGGTCATGTTTATATAGGTCAGCTTAGTTGTTGTTCCTAGACTCCCGTGTACGCTCTTTTTCTTGCAATGTACTCTATATAGGTGAGGATGTCCTCTCTTGAGTGGCCCAGGTCCACTTCAATAAGTAGAGCCGTTGATATTAGGTCACTATTAGGCTATTTAGATAATGTTATGAGAACATTAGATAGAGAAGAGTTGGAACCTTCAGGGTCAAGCTAGTCTATTTTGCTTTTTTGGTGGGGGTTTGTTGTTGGTGTTGGGTTGGCTCCTATTGTTGTTGTTGTTGGGCTTGCATTTTCACCTTCCTAGGTCTCCCCCAGGGCCTTGAAAGGACTTCCATTCTTTTTCCATTTCTAGTGTTTGTTGTTTGGAGATTAGTTGTGTCTCCACCGTTTCTCTTATCTCCTTTCTCTCAACAAATATGCTCCACGCTTCATCTGATATTAAGTTTTGTTAACCATTTCAGGATCGATTGAAATAAGCCAAAGTTGAAATTTGACTGAATTTGTGTGAAAGAAAAACAAAGACGGAGAAAAGTAGGAAGACAAAATATACATGTGGAGTTCTTTCTTTTCACTCACTTAATGGATATAGGTTTCAGTGTATATATGAACATAGATTGAACAAACAAAACAAACAAATCCTAACTAATCAACAGATTCACAGGAAGGCCTTAACCTCCCAACAAACTTTTGAATTGCAGATTATCACAAGTGGTGTCCCCTCTGTCACAATCTAAAGATTGCCAGGAAGATTGTTCAGAAGTAGTGGTAGACTCAATAGGATCAAACCCTCTCTCTCTCTCTCTCTCAAGTTGGAGAGTAAACATGCGGGTGAAACCCCCAACTTGGACAGTAAATACTGATGCTGATAAGCAGAAACTTTTTTGGTCAAAAAATCTGCCTGATGTTCATTGGATGCAATGTGATGAAGAGAAATCAATCCCGCAAGCGATTTCTCGCGGACAAAGTGACAATCTAATTCAATATGCTTTGTTCTCTCATGGAACACGGGATTTTTTCCAATCTGAACAGCAGGCATACTATCACAGAAAATATGAACAGTAGTGGACATGTCAATGCCAAGCTCCATTACTATCCTCACAACCCAACTTAACTCTATTGTAACTGCACGTAAGGACCGATATTCAGCCTCTGCTGATGACAAGGAAACAGTGTGTTGCTTCTTGGATTTCCAAGAAACCAAGCTGTCCCCCAATTTGACCAAGTACCCAGTATTAGATCTCCTAGTTTCTGGACAAGTAGCCCAATCAGTGTCACAAATTAAAATGCAACAAGATCAAAATTAGGACTGTCATTGAATAACAAACCTTGAGCAGGATTCCCTTTTACATACCGTAAAACATGGTAGGCTGTTTTTTGATGAGATGTTCGTGGAGCATGCATTAGATAATTGAGTTTTCCAACTAATCGCTGATACGCCCCTGCATCTGTCAATAATTCTCCAGCATCTGCCCTTAACTTCTGATGAGCTTTGACAGGAGTAGACAATGGTTTGGCAACCAGATAATCAGCCTCCTCTAACAATTTCATTGCAAACTTACGCTGAGTCATAAGTAAGCCTTCGGAAGTTCGAGAAATTCAATCCCAAGAAAATAATGAAGAAGGCCTAAATCTTTAATCTTAAACTCATTGTGCAAACATCACTTAAGAGAAGCAATTTCAACTAAGTTATCTCCTGTAAGCAAGACATCATCTACATAGACAACTACAAAAACCACCAAAGTCCCTCTTTTCTTGATGAACAAAGAATAATCATTCTTGGATTGCTCATAGCCCAAACTAACAAGGAAAGATGTAAGCTTAGCATACCATTGTCATGAAGCCTGCTTGAGCCCATAGAGAGACTTATAAAGCCTACAAACCTTGGCTGCACCATCCACTTGCATTCTCGGGGGTGGCAATATATAGATCTCTTCTGTTAAGTCCCCATGTAAAAAGGCATTGTTAACATCAAGTTGGAAAAGATCCCATTTCTTCTTGACTTCCGTGGAAATCAAACAACAAATGGTAGTCATCTTAACAACCGGAGAGAATGTTTCAGTATAATCCACCCCTGCTTTTTGTGTGAATCCTTTGGCAACCAAGCGTGCCTTGTACCGCTCTATACTCCCATCAGCCTTCTGTTTAATCTTAAACACTCATTTGCAGCCTATGGGCTTCTTTCCAGCGGGCAAATCAACAACTTGCCAAGTGTTATTCGCATCCAAAGCCTCCAGCTCCTTTGCCATGGCTTCCTCCTACTGGTTCACACCAACCGCCTCCTCAAAGCATGAAGGTTTAGAGAGAATATCTATGGCTTGTTTATTGGACACTGACAAAGCATGACATGGAAAGAAACGAGGTATACAAGATTGACAACAAGAAGATGAAACGTGATCAGATAAGACATTAGTACAGGCATGACTACACACATAATCTTTAAAGAAAGTTGGCTGCCTTTTAGGTCTGGTAGAAACTCTATAAGGGATATGTTGATAAGGTGTTGGCAGAAGACTTGGGCTATTTGTCTCAGAAGATTGAGAGGGATTCGAGGCAAAATCCGAAGTTGGTTGGATGTGATTGAAGTTTGGGTCAAGTGGCGGTAATTCAGTTTCTAGGTCTAGGCTAGCATGAGGTATATACAGCTCATAAGAAGATGGCGCTAACAACTGATAAGGAAAAATGGTTTCATAGAAGATCACATTTCTGGACACAAACCTTGTACCTTTTGGTCCCAAGAGGGTATCCCACAAAAATACAAGCTATCGATCTAGGCTTGAGTTTATCCCTTCTTTGTTCTAGTTTCATGGCATAACATAAGCACCCGAATGTCCTAAGGTGGCCGTATATGGGAGCTTGATGAAAAAGCATTTCAAAGGGTGATTTATTATTAAGCACAGGCAAGGGAATCTGTTAATGAGATAAGTGGCAGCAAGTAAGCACTTTCCCCAAAAATTTAATGGGAGGTGAGACTGAAAAAGGAGGGCACGACATGTTTTGAGTAGGTGTTTATGTTTATATTCGACAATTCCATTTTGTTGTGGAGTGTCTGGAATGGTGGTTTGATGGATAATGCCTTTCTCCTCAAACAATCTCTTTCATTCATTACTCAGGCCTAGTTCTAATGCATTATCTATTCGAATACATTTCACCTTCGCACCAAACTGTGTTTCAACCATTTGCAAGAAAGACTTTATTAAGGTGAGAGCATTGGATTTGGTGCTTAACAAATGTGTCCAAGTGGCCCTTGAAAAATCATCAACCAAGGTTAGAAAGTATTGATAACGAACAAAAGTGGGAGTATGATAAGGTCCCCATAAATCAACATGTACAAGGTTGCAAAGTTTCACTGGTTCTATGTGGAAAGGGTTTGCTATGTTGTCTTGCCTTTGGACACCTCACAAATCACAGATTGTTTAATATCATGAATATTTAGTTCTGTAATCATTGGCAATTTATCAAAAGCTAAATGTCCCATCCTAAGATGCCAAAAACAACATTATTATTAGATTTAGACGACTGACGCATAATAGAGTTCAAAGAAAAAAACACATAGCAGCCAGAAACTTTATTTGACAATGTATGCAGTCTATATAACCCGCACTTAGTCTCACCAAGACCCTGTAGCTTCTTCTTGGAAGGGTCCTGTAAAAAACAACTAGTAGGTGAGAAAACTAGGTTGCATTGCAATTGTTTGGTCAATTGTCGAACTGACAACAAATTAAATTTGAAACAAGGCATAAAAAGGACCCCATGGATGAAGAGATTGGGTTTAAGTTGGATACTCCCAGTGAATAAAACATCAACATTATGTCCATTAGGAAGGCTTATTTTGTGGGGTTTATGCAAGCGATAGAGACTGCAGAAAAAACTTGGGTTGCAAGACATGTGGTGACTTGCGCCACTATCGATAATCCAATCATGCATTGACCATAGAACATGAACTATTCAAATTAAGAGGTGGACAATTAGTGTTAACTGCGAGAGTCATCATAGCTCCAGAACCAGAGGCACTCAGCTCGACACCTTCACCTCTTAACTTATGGCCACCAATGAGGGTCAACAACTGATCATATTGTTCTTGAGTTAAAACGGGCGTTTGAGCAGGAAAAGAGGCACTGTTTTCACTAGCTTCAACAACAGCAGCAACTCTCCTCCTTTATTCTTAAAATTTGATGGATATCCATGTAATTTAAAACATTTCTCAATACTATGACCAGGTTTTTTACAATAGTTGCATAGCTGGTTTGATTTCTTAGCATTACCTGGTTGCTTACCATTTCCAGTGACAACAAATGATGCAAATTCACCAAAAAACTTGTTAGAATTATGAATCTCCTGTTGTTTTTCTTCTTGAAGAAGAATAGAATAAGCTTGTGCTAATCTTGGCAAAGGTTGCATCATCAGAATTCCTCCTCGTATTCCGATGTAGCTGTCGTTCAGTCTCATAAGAAATTGGACTAGTTTCTGATCTTGAAAGAATTTGGCAATCTCTTTTGAAGTTCCACAACTGCAAGGTGGAATCGTGTACAGATTTACCATCTCATCCCAAATCCTTTTAATCCTTGTGTAATAGGCTGAAATCATGGAGGAACCTTGTGTTACTGACATCAAATCTTTTTTAACTTGAAACAGTAGAGCCCCATTCGACCCACCAAAGTGAATGACAAGATCACTCTATAAATCAGCAGCGGTGGTCCAGTATAAAAGACTTTCGGCTATCTCTTTGTCAATTGAATTTAAAATCGAGGACATTACCATGTCATTACATCGCATTCAAGAAGGAAAAATTGCATCAGTCTCTTCTGGTTGCTTCATAGTGCCATCCACGAAGCATAGTTTATTCTTCGCCGACAACACAATCCTAATCGCTCTTTTCTAGGAGTGAAAACCTTCTCCACTGAACACCTTACTGACGAGAACTTGACTTGGATTGTCTAAAGGATGAAGATACAATGGATTTGCAGGATCAGAGCTAGGAATTTTGGAACTAGAAGATATTTCAACAACAGATCCGGAGTCAATTGAAACTGGCTTTGATACAATGTTAGCCATTTCAGGATCGATTGAAATAAGCCAAAGTTGAAATTTGACTGAATTTGTGTGAAAGAAAAACAAAGACGGAGAAAAGTAGGAAGAAAAAATATATATATGTGGAGTTACTCTTTCTTTTCACTTACTTAATGGATATAGGTTTCAGTGTATATATGAACATAGATTGAACAAACAAAACAAACAAATCCTAACTAATCAACAGATTCACAAGAAGGCCTTAACCTCCCAACAAACTTTTGAATTGCAGATTATCACAAGTGGTGTCCCCTCTATCACAATCTAAAGATTGCCCAAGAGATTGTCCAGAAGTAGTGGTAGACTCAATAGGATCAACAAGTTCCATAATCCTCTTGTGTATCTTAGAGATACCATTTTGGGATCTATTTCAACATTATCACTAATTTCTAATAATTTTAACTTATCCTTAGTGTTGGTTGATTATTGGACTCCATTGGTGTCTAGGGTGTTAATTTATGAGAAATGGGTTGATTTTCAAGTGTTTGTGGGGTTTTATTAGTCATTGGGCCTCTTATCTGGGTTGGAATCAACTCGGTGGATGAGTTTGTTGATACGGGCTCTCGTGGACCATGGGGGTTGCTTCCGCCCGCTTGAGAACCCATCGTCAGTGAGTGGAGTATGGGTCCCTTCATTGTCATCCATCACGTCTTCAGTGGTTGATAACTGCTGACTGTGCTCCTCAACTAGGTCCAGGTTTGACTTATGTCTCTATTCAGTGTCACCTTGCGATTTGTTGGAAGCGCCTAAGTTGGCTCCACCTCAACAACTGCTCGACTGTCACCCGACATCCCTATGCTTGTCTTCGTCACAGCATCTCCACCCTTTTATTGATCCATCGTGGTCTCATCTAGAGGTATACTTTTGAGAAATTAAAGAGTGCCGTGCAAAAAATTCAGGGCACATCAGATGAGCTACAATCTTTGAAAATTGATGGCATTTTTCTACCTATATTGTAGCATCAATGTGTTGTCAAGTAAGAAGATGTCTCCAGCAATGGAGATGACAGTAGCAAAAAGGAAAGGGCATGGGCTAATGTTACTTTCCACTGTATTGTGGAGCTGATCTCTTATGGCTCTACACATACATACATACACACATACAAAAGGAAAAAAAAGTTATTTTTAAATTGTTCCCATGTGGTTGATGATATAGCATTATGATCCAGTTAACATGCTACAGAATCAAACACATCAACTAATAATGCGACATCTACCAACGGCCTCTTGACCTATTGGCATTGGGTCCCTTGCATAGGATGTTATTGATTGGGAGAGATCTCGGGTTCAACACCCGTGCTTTCGTCACGTTGTTCGCCCCTGACGGGTTGACGCTAGTCACCTTTGTCAAAATAATAATAATAATAATAATAATAATAACAATAATAATAATGCCCACATCTATATTGAAAAGTAATTTTAAAAAAAAACGGCTGCAAGTGGATCAAATGGCAATGAAAATGAACAAAATTTAAACTACAAGAAGCATAGGGAATAATTTTGAAGTGCAGAAATAGAAATGACCATTGAGACAAATTAGAGGGATAAAATAACTTTAACCCTTGCACACAAAAAAATGAAAGTAAATTGGGTATACTTTTCCAATTTTCATTTTTCTTCTCATTTTGTCTCTTCATGAATATTAATAAAAATTATTTGGGAAAAAAGGCAAGTGGGTAGGTGTTTCATTCAAAGGTACAGAAGTACAAAGGATGCATTACTAATCTCCACTAAATTTTATCTCTATCTATTGCATGTCAAGGACATACTTTCCAAAAAGGTGATAAAAAAGCTTAAAATGGTTCATCTCCTACCTTGCAAAGTTAGATGCTCATCTTGTCTTTGAACCAAGTATGAAAGATCAGGCTATGAACTTTTAACAAAGAAAGGCATCTGCAGATATCCTTTCACACTAGCACAAAGAAAAGAATAGAACATTGTTAGGTTTACATGTATGCATTACTTTGCAAGTTAGTTTCAAACAAAATAAATATTAAATAAAATCAATGTTCTCAAGAAACTACTCATACTAGCTCTATGATATATTTTTACATTAAGATTTACTAATTTAACTCATGTGGAACAATTGAAATTATTGTCTCTAATAATATGATTCATATGATAATAGAGAATTTTCGTAGTCACACTTACCACAATAATACTTTTGAGCATATAACTCACTGCCACCATGATCTCGCACAATGGTTAATTAAACAAATATTGGAATGAATATATAAATCGGGGTCTCTTCTTACCTAAGTTGATGACATCTAACTTTAACATCATCTCATAGATATTTTACTTGCTTTTTTGTGTTCACAGTAATGGCCTTTATTCTCTGATGACATGTTGATGACTTTGCCCCACAAAGTGATGGTTTAGTGTTTCTCATATTACTACTCCACCCTATAAGAAGCACCAGCACTGATTATGTGAAACGAGGAGATGCCATTCAAGATGAAGACTGTAATCGGCATCCCTCTTAGTTCTGTGACATCTGAAGCTGCAGAATTTCCCAAGTCCAAGTCGAATGGTTTGTCTAATTTCTAAAAGAATAATAATCCACCTCTTCATTGTGCTTAATGTACTAAATTCAGTGTTTTCAATGCAGGAAACGTCAATAAGATCATTAACTGGATGAGCAAGTTCAGTAAAAAAGCAGATAACTATGCACATGGAATTATAGAACATGGTACTTGAAATCTGGACCTTGGCTTTCACAGTTTTCAGGTATCTAAACTCAACACTGATCATTTGAATTGAAGCATTGTATGAAATGCAGTGAATTTGGGGGTGAAGTTTTCGGAAACAGTGAAGGGGAAACTGAGTTTGGGAGCAAGAATCATTCAAGCTGGTGGTGTGGAAAGAGTTTTCAGACAATTATTTGATGTTAAGAAAGGAGAAAATTTGCTGAAAGCCTCGCAGTGCTATTTGTCAACTACCGCTGGTCCTATTGCTGGTCTGCTCTTCATTTCAAATCAGAAAATCGCATTCCATAGTGATAGACCTCTAACATTCAGTTCTCCAGGAGGCCTGGCCAGACTCCCCTACAAGGTTGTTTGATTCAATCAGTTTTGATCAATAATCTGATGTGTTGGCTCCTTGATCTAAATGAATTTGGGTTCTATTGCAGGTGGTGATTCAAATAAGGAGGATTAAGTCAGTGAATCCATGTGAAAACGCAAGCAATCCAAACAAAAAATACATCCAAATAGTCACTGTAGATGAGTACGAGTTCTGGTTCATGGGCTTCATATGTTATCAGAAATCGGTCAAGTACTTGGAACAGGCAATTGCAGAAACACAACTGAGTTTCTAAACAGAACTCACTATAATTTGGTTTGTATATACTCTCAACGTAATTAGTAGACTGAAAACAAGGTGAGTACTTTCCAATTAGTCAATTGAAAGTAAGATGAGCACTTTTCTTGGAAAACGTTTATAGATATCATCATTGTGGCAAGTGAAGTTTGTACAATTAGAATGCAACACAGCATCAAGTGAAATTATCCAAGGACTCATATAAAAGAAACAACATAAAAACACCTAATTAACTGGTCATGTGTACCTTAAAATAGTTACAAATACTTTATCTAACATAAAATATAATTTTACATGCTATTAACATCATGAATGCAACTCATAATGCAAAGTAAAAGAATAAGATTTTTAAATTAGTTGAAGAAAACCTCAGTAGAACAAATGTTCCTGAATGTAGCATGTTTCTTCCTTGCAATTTAATATAAATTCAAACAGAGACCTGTCTAAGAGTCAGACCTACACACAAAGGATTGTAGCAGAATAATTTGGTTTATTTTTCTTTGGCTCCAAAGCTTCCCTCTCACTGGGCACTTCACTTATGGCAAGCCAGCATTGAATTTATATGAGTTTATATGAGTTTTCAGAAGGCCATTCTAATGTTTCAAACAAAACCCAATAGCCTTTTGTTGCACCAATCTTTAGCCATTCAAAAGATCACTTACTTTAGACAAATTGAGAGTAGGTCAAAACATGGATCATGAATTCCTGGAATTTAAAGAAAAAAATTAACCATCCACAGATTTTCTCTCTATCCTTTCTACATGGTATAATAGAAAACACAACCGACGGGGACAATGATGATAAGCAGTGGACAAGTTTGTGTGCTGTCTTTTCTGATAAATTTATGTTTTCTTGTTTATGTAGGCATTTCAGATTGCTACAAATTGAAAAGCATCTGGTTGTTGGAGGTGATGAGTAGCTTGCACGGTATCCCATGTACTAGTTTTTAGGTCTGATGGCCATCCATCACCAAAGGAATGCAGTGAAGCAGCATAAGAAGTACACTTACATAGAGTTCATTGGTAGGTTTGGCTTCATTATCGGTGGTTGCTGATTACTTAAATGGCAGGTGATCAGAAGTTGGTAGGCTCCATTAATTTCTGAATGCTTGGCCTAACACCAAAAAGATGACAAAAAGATAATGTGAATTATTGTTTCCATGACCTCCAGAGAAAAAGAAATGAAGGAATCAGAATAATTGCCAAAGTTAGATGAATGAGTAATCAATTCACAAAACAATCTAATAATCACATACTCACACATAATTCTGATTGTTCATGAATTACTGATGACTAATGACAATTTACTTTCTTCACATTCTTTGTATTAGTGTTGACCCTCATCAATGCTGAACTACCACATTTTATTTGATTAGAGTGTCCCTTTTCGCCACTCAACACTGTAGTATGAGATCCTTACAAAAGAATGTGAGTTTACTTTAGTGGCACTGTTGATGAGGGTTCATCCTTAATGATTTTGGCTAAAAATTATCAAGCAAGAATACATAAACAATCTGCTTCAAAGATTGAAAATAACCAAGAGATAATTCATTATTGTTGTTGAAACTATCCAACAAAAACAACTTTATGTAAAACATAGTTTCTCCTAGAATTTGAAGATCATCAGAAACATAAAGTTTCTCCTAGGATTTTTAACATAATGTACAGTACTGCATAAGGAGAAGCAACTAATGATCTAAGGGTTGGCACTTATAATTGTTGATGAACCATGGTAAGAACTAGCTCAATAATCAGGATACCCACACTTCAGTACCTGCCATAATCAAGAGGTGAGAGCTTTGTCATTCTCATCCAAATTTAGAAGTACATCTCTTCCAACTTATCTGACTCTGACAAGCTTCCAGTGAAGTTCACTTTGCAATCTTGAGGAAAATGCAACCCAGCTAGTTGGCAACTGTGCTCGGTAACATGCAGGCACGACCTCACATCAAGGTACTCCAAGGATTTGCAGAACTGTAGGATGCTATCAATTCCTGAAACTGTAATTCTTGGGCAATTACTGACCCTCAAAACACGCAAATCCGATGTTCCCCTGACTCCTAGAGCTTCAAAAGCAGAATCCGTTACATGATCACAGCAACCAACATCGAGAGCAATAAGATTTGTGCAATTTTGGAGAACAGAGCTCAATGATAGGTCAGTGATCTTTAAACACCATTCCATCCGTAAAACCTTCAGGCTGTGACCACAGGTGAGTGCTAGAGACCTTATGGATTCATCAGAGACATTATGACACCCACCAATCACTAGGGTTTCAATGTTTTTGCATGATTGAGACAACAAAATTATTGAATTGTCAGTAATATTGCCACAATCTGACAATTTTAGAGTCTTCAAAGATGAACATACTTTCACAACCCTTGAGACTCCAATATCACTGATTTTGCTGCATTTGCTGACATCTAGAGACTTGATATGCTTACAACCATCACCCAGAATTGAAAGTCCAGAGTCAGTTATCTTAACACATCCAGCAAGACCCAACTCTTCGAGATGGTGGCAGTTCTTTGAGAGGGCTTCAAGTAATTTATCTGTGACCAATTTGCAATTAACCAGGCACAAGCTTTTCAAATTGGAACAGCCTAATGTAACAGCAACCAATCCCTTGTCTGTTACTTTTCTGCAACAAGAAACATCCAAGCATTCCAACATTTTAAGTCCAGTTCCCAATGAGATCATTCCTGCATCAGTGACACCTGCAAGAGACCAACATTTATTGACTAAACAAATACATGGAAAGAAACCTGGTCTCCAAAAGTAAGCAATCCATCATACAGAATATAAATGCATTTTATCATGGAAGAAAGAATGAGTTTAGCCCTCCATTGACATAATAATAGCTACTCAGACTTGTGATGGAAGCTAAACACACCTATTTGATGCTTTATAAGTCAGATAACATAGAGAAAAATCACACCTTTCCACAAATAAGGTCCATTAAATAAATAAATAGCCGTCCAAACTTCTCACCAGATTATAAATATGAAGAAAATAATTAGACTGAATCATTAAAACTAATAAGTATGAATAAATTCAACATTCCATTCTTCAGATAGAAGTTGGTATTAAAAAAATAATTCGAGTAATAGAAATTGGACCTTCAACTCAGAACTATGAAAAAATCACACGCTCCAAGTGTGGAGCACTTAAAGAACAGCAACCCAGGCCCAAGATGAAAGATGAAAGCACCTTCACCTAATTAACACCTACTGAATATAATAGTGAAATCTAATTAGCATAATCCACTAAAAGGTGGACGAGGAGAACTCAAATAACACATCAAAAAGCACAACTTTCTCACTTAATTGACAATCGCGACACCAAATTCATGAATAGGAAATATTAACTCTTAAACCAAAAGGGCTAGATCATCTTCAAAGCATAATCCACCATATCAAGACTTTGAACAAAATCAAACAACCACCCAAGGATAAAAATTTCAACTTTGACACAAAGAAGCAGATTAAATTCAAACCTTTACATTCCCGGAGATTGAGCACCCTGAGCCATCGAAATCCAGCAGCAATCACCCCCAAATCCGAATCAGTAACACCAGGAAAGAACGATCGCGAAGCAGACTGCGAAAGGTCGAGCTCAACGAGTCCCGTGAAACGATCGGCCATGCGCCGGAGCATGGCGGGGCCGGCGCGCGCACGGAGAACGCGGCGCTCCGTGCTCTGAATGTGAAGCCATCGCTTGCAAACGAGTCCAAAGGTGTCGCGGTCCACCTCCCGTCCTATCCTCTCCAGCACTGCACGAAGCCCATCGTCGGTGAGAGCGTCATTAATGGAGATCCTCCCGCCGCCCTCCCGATCGGCCATTGGAGGGATCGGAGAGGATTAGGGCTCTTCAGGACGGAGAAGAGGCCTAGCTTTGCCGCCCTATATAATATATATAATATAAATATAATGAAGGATCTACGTGGCAGTGACACGTGGAATCCTTTTGGCTTTTTTGATAATTTGGAATTTTTTTATCTGAATTTTACCTTAAAATTGGTTGTTATCCAAATACTGTAATACCTTAAAAAAAAGATATATTTGTAAGTCAATTATTTGTAATTCTCAGAATAGTTTTAAAAACAAACCAAAAAAATGCCAACTCAAACTTTATTAAATAAATACTAGCAAATGGTCATCGGGTTGCTTAGATGTTTTTAAAAAACAAAAATTATATAATAAAATATCTTTATTAATAATTTTTATAAAAATAACTAATTATATAGAATAATTATTTAATTTGTGTCAGTTAACAACCATCAAAACATGACCACGGGTTTAAACGTGTCGTTATGATATTTCAAATTAAAAAATCTAAAATTTTGAAAAAATTTGAAAAATACAAATCCTAATTTATTGATTTTTCAAAAGATTTTAAATCAAAATTATTTGTAACGATTTATTTCTATTTAGTAATATAGATAGGTTGTTTAAATTAAAAAAATCCAAAAAATTTAGATAATTCTAAAATATCAACCTAATTTTTTTAGATTTACTTAAATTTAAAATCATCTAATACCTCCGGTTAGTAATATAGCTAGATTGATACTTTGAACGAATTAAACAAAAATATTATTAGATAAATATAAAATAAAATTATCCAATCTGGGAATGGTTTATCTTTTTTAGTATTTATTGATTTTCAAAAATTTCTGAGACACATTGTGTCACACGGTAAAAAGGGTTATCTTATAATTTGACTCTTTTATGATATGAGAGCCCCTTTGTTGGCCACTAAGGCCTTGTTTGGATTGTTTTTTTTTCCTTAAAAACGCTTCTAGAGTAAGGACAAAATAATATGTTTAGATGAGCTTTTTCAAAAAAACAGTAGCTGTAAAAAAAAAGCTGAAAAACTGCTTTTTTTTTTTAGCTAGTAATGTGTAGCTTATGAAAAAAGCAGTTTTGTAAAAGCTGTTTTAGAAAATGTCAATTATCAAAACGCCCCTCTCAAATCTTTTCAAAACTATTTTGAAAAGTTTTAATTACTAAAACACCCTTTATAATTATTATAATTATTTATTTCTATTTATTATTATTATTATAAAACTACTTCTGAATTAATCTATATAAACACAAAAATAACAGAAGTGTTTAACTTACTCTGAGAAGCACTTATTTCAGAAGTCATTCTTTCAAACTTAAATAAAGCACTTTTTTTCAAAAGCTAATCCAAACAAGCCCTAAGTCTGCGAACTTCTCCTTGCCTCGCAGTAGAGGTTCAATGGCAACAACAATGCTTTTTGAGAGAGAAGAGGAAGAAGGTAATAAAACCAAGCAAAAGTAAGACAACTTTTAAAGCTATAGACTTGCTTCTCTTATTTCTTTATTATTTTAATGTGTAAGTATAAAAGAAATTATATAGGCCACATCCCCCGGGTGCCTCTGTACAAGTGAACAACCAAATTCTCCAAGAGTCTCTCATAATCAAAGGGACACAAAGGATTGTAAACGCTCACGGTTGTTCCTCTTCAGCGTGCGTGCACAACGCCAGTTACACCCCTTGGCGATTACATGACTCTTCAGCTCCTAGTCATGTCTATATATTGGACTGAAACCCTCAGTCTACCCCTCATTTGTCTCTACACGATGTCAAGGAGAAGATGGTCTATTTTGACCTCAGAATCAAAGCACTACCCCCACATCAAGGCACCTCGATACCCTAAGGACCTATTGTAGGGTCCTTCCCATAGAGATCACATCATAGCCCTCTCCAAATATGGAATAGTCTATTCACAATTACAAGTCATTTTCAATATTAAATTAATTCAAACATACTATCAACGTATTATCGGTCCTTAATTGTTGATATTAGATTTATATAAACAACCTATTAATAGACTATAAGTTCTTTTTAATATTAATTAATTAAAAGGGAAAATTATTTTTAGGTCCCTGGAGGTTTGCAAACTTCCTGCATACCTCCTCCGACTTTAGAATTGCAATGCATCCCTCCTTTTGCCAGACTTACTTTCCAGTCCTTGAACATCACTCCATCAGTTACTATTTGATAAAATGCCAACTTTGTCCTCCTGTATTCCCATCAAGTCACATCACGAATTTTGAAAATTACACACAACCCATCACATCCTCACCTTTTTGGCAACTTTTCACCTACTTACGTACTTTTGCCAAATTTTTCAAACCTCTTCTTCTTCCCTCTATCCAGCTTTGTTCCCTGCTTTCACCCTGGCCCTGAGAAATTTATCTCTACTACCATCCATGTGCTCTCCGGTGAACCGGTGAGACGAGCTCTGCCACCATCTCTTTCTCAGTGAGTCACCGCACAAGGCTAGTCACACTGTGATAGTTTTTACTCTTCCGCATGGATATTCGCCGAGCTGTCGAGCTCTACAAGCTTTCAGATGAGAACCTCGCCCAAGAACGCGAGATCACCTCCCGTGTTGTCGCCGAGTTCAAGGAATCCAACAAATTCCACGACCTGGTCTGCAAGGAGGGGAGAAAAGGTGTCGAGAAAGGTTACAAAATCTTCCAAGATATCTCTCGTCGTTATCCCGAGCTAGACTTGACTTTATTGGATTTCAAGAACGCCCTTCAATATCTCCCGCCAAGTTCATATGAAAATACTGATGGAACAGATGTTGCTCCTACCACTGGTTTTGGATCCCTTATCTTTTTTACTTTCTTTGTTTGCATCATCCTTTCTCTCTTTTTTTCTTTCTTTTTTTTTCTACTTTTGCAGTGTATTGTTTTACTTTCTTAGTTTATGAATGAATTTTTTTCAGGAATCTCTTATCAATAACCAGTTAATACTTTCTAACACGCGGAAACTATATACATTATTATTAAACGGAAACAACGTTTGTTAAACGACCCGTTATTACCATAGTCTTCTCGTTGATCCGTGTGTATAGATGGTCTCGGGTGGTGAACGACCACTCGTTCTTCCATACGTTGGTCCTGGGTGGTAAATGTGCATATTAAACGAAAACAAAAAGGTTTAAGTGAAAACGTCATACATTAATCAGGAACTCCTCAGATTAAACGGAAACGTATAAGATTAACTGGAAAATCATTATATTATCAGGAAACTAAAGATATTAAACGGAAAACTTATGCGGCTTGTTTTATGAGAGAGTGGCCCTCACAAACTGAGACCGGATCACCCGCTTGTGAGACCGAGGGGGTCTGTAGGCATTTTTCTGTAATCGCTTCCCTTTGGGAGGGGATGATACCGGCGTTGCCTCCGGTTATGCATATTAAACGAAAACAAAAAGGTTTAAGTGAAAACGTCATACATTAATCAGGAACTCCACAGATTAAACGGAAACGTATAAGATTAACTGGAAAATCATTATATTATCAGGAAACTAAAGATATTAAATAGAAAACTTATGTGGCTTGTATTCGGAGAGAGCGGCCCTCACAGACTGAGACCGGGTCATCCGCTTGTGAGACCGAGGGGGCCTGTAGGCATTTTTCTTTAATCGCTTCCCATTGGGAAGGGATAATACCAGCGCCGCCGCTGGTTCCTTTTTCTCATGCGGCGGAGCCGGTGGTTCAACGGGTTACCTCTGTCCCTCAATTTCATCAAGCCGGGACATGATGCGGGTAACATCTCTTGACAACGTCTCAAATGCCTTCTTAAGGCTGGTTGCAATGTCTTCGTCCATTGGCCTCCTTGTCGGAATGACCCTGGATCGGGAGGTATGCGGGGGGCTGCTGGACTGGGAGCGTTCCCGGACCCTATTTTGTGCATTGTTTGTCTTCCCTTTCCTACCCTTGCTACGGGTTGGTGGCGCAGTGGCAGCAAGTTCATTTCTTTCCAGTCGGGGTCACTGATAGTGCCTGCTCTGTATGGCTGCGACGGTGGCTTCTTCCTCCCATGTAACGGGGACAAGCTCAGAAAACTGTGAACAATCAAATCTTATATGGTAAACGGGAATTCTCGACATTGCTTCAATCCAAGAATATTAAACGATAACTCCTGATATTAAGGGTAAAAGCCTTAAAGTAAATGGTAAGTCTTATAATTAAACGAAAACACACGTTATTAAACGAGAACATGGAAACTTAAAGGAAACGATGACAAACTGAAAGAAAAGCTGGAGTACCTCATTTCCACTGATGGAATTCAGTAGGGTATCAAGGGAGGCTTGCTTTCTGAAGTTGTTCTCCCCATAGCTGAGGATCCTTGGTGTCCTCCCAAAGTGCACTTTCTTCCAGGTCCTTGTGACCTCGTAGAACCATATGTTGAGGGCGACAACGCACCCTCTCAGATAGCCAGTCTGTGTTTCTTTCCCAGAACACCTAGACTGCACAATGCGTAATCGCCTTCGGGATGTCATCCATAAGCCACTTATGAGTGGCTTGCACCCACGCATAGCGGTTCAATACAGCTAGATTGTCCGCGTAGTCTGCAATCCAGTTAGCAACCGCACATGAGGTACTTGGGAAGAACATCGTTCCTAGGAGGTACACCAACATTAGCTTGACAAAGTTTTCTTCTTCCCTTCCTTTCATCTTAACGAGCTGAAGAAGATTTTTTTATGGCATCTCTATGCCTGTCATAGACTTTGCCCAGGTATTTACCTTTAAAAGCCGATTGTATTTTCTGGTTTTTGAAGACCTCTCGTTCCCCATCGCAGCGAAGGCCAAGGATGAGAGAAATGTCTTGGGGTTTGAAGGGCATTAGGCTCTCTCCAAT
Organism: Dioscorea zingiberensis; assembly: GCA_026586065.1. Classification (NCBI taxonomy): domain Eukaryota; kingdom Viridiplantae; phylum Streptophyta; class Magnoliopsida; order Dioscoreales; family Dioscoreaceae; genus Dioscorea; species Dioscorea zingiberensis. Next base: position 44,939,114 of record CM048823.1, read on the forward strand.
CCGAAATTTTTGGGTGCGCTCATCATACCTCTGTAACATAGCATTGAGCAGTCATCTCTCTTGTAGAACTGGTTCGATATCCAATAATGGGGCAAAATGTGTCCCCCTGATAAGTTCCCAGTGCCTCCTAGTCATACGGGGTTTCAACTCGGCAAATGTTTCATGGACACGCACCAAGTAGCACCTACCGTTTACTAGATTGTGCGCCATATTTTTTGTAGCTTGCACTAAGAGAGATTTATTACGGTGGATTCTATAACTCTTAAATGGAAATTGTGAAGAATAAATGGAAACACCATACTTCACATGGAAACATAGTTAACACTGGTAGATATAATTCGTAATAATTGTATAACAAACCCATCGTTCTGCATACACCCACCCAAAATCGGAAAGACAGAAATGAAAAACCCTAAATTTCTTCTTGCAATGTCCCGACAACTCGAGCAACCCAAAATCACTCACCAATGTGTTCAATCTTCCATCGCCCAAGTTCATACAAAGCACAAAAATCAAGTGGGAACTCAAAAAAATCATGTATAAACCAAATAACCAAAACCTAGGGTTCCCAAGCATGCAACAATACCTTAGAGTAGCAGAGTAGCGACAAACAACGGGGGGAGGACTCCGAGGAGCAGAGCAACGTAGCGACAAACAACGGGGGGAGGACTCCGGCGAGGTGGTGTCACGGTGGTTGGGTTTTCAAAATGAGTTCGTTGGGAGAGATGGGGGTATTTTCGTCAATTCATTTACTGAATTTTTACTAGTTTTATATTAGGTGCCTTGAGAGGCTTATACTGCCGGTCATGTCACCATTAATGATGTGAGGGTATTTTGGCCAATAGACTTAAAATCTGACAGAAGTAGTGGGTGGAAGGGTGTAAAATTCATTATTTCAAAAAGGAGGGATGGTTTGGGAAAGGAAAACTTTGGAGGGACTTTTTGTTCATTTCGAAAACTTGGAGGGATTTATAATTCATTACCAGTAATTAAAACAACATGTTCACAAGAATTATAGGTCATCTTTAATATTAAATTAATTCAAACAACATATTCATGCGGAGTCTATTCATGTGGTTATTTTTAATTGTAAATTAATTCAAACAGCACATAGGGTTATAGGTCAATTTTTTGTGTTAAAGTGGATAAACCACATTCATCTATTGACATGCTACATGTCATTTTTAATACTAAATTAATTCTAAAAAAGATGGGATGTTTTCTCTCAAATGATTCTAGGATTGAGCGCCCACACACACACACACATCAAGTGTGTGCAGCAACTAAGCTATCATCGACTCATTGTCCAAAAAAAAAGCCTATTCACAGAATCACACAGGTTACAAATCATTTTTAATATTAAATTAATTCAAAAAACCTATCTATGCAGGTTACGAGTCATTTTTAATTTTTTTTATTAAAATGAATAAACCAAATTCATTTATTGATTAATGAGAATAAGATATAGGTTGATACATAGTTGGGCCAACACCCACCTCTCTCTGCCATTTCGGTCCACATTTTTAATTTTAAAGTAATTCAAACAATATGTTCACCTGCATTATAAGTCATTTTTAAGATTAAATTAATTCAAACAACTTATCCACATTTTCCAAGTCATTTTGAATAATAAATTAATTCTAAACAGTATATTCACGAGTTAAATATTATTTTAAATATTAAATTAAGTTCAAACAACTTATTTATGGACTACAAGTCAATTTTAATTTTAAATTAATTCAAACAGCCTGTTTACGCAAGTTATAACTCATTTTAATTTTAAATTTATTCAAACAACTTTTTCACTTGGATTTAAATTAATTCAAACAACCTATTCAACCTATTCACCTATTAGAGGTCATTTTTAATATTAAATTAATTCTATTAACCAATCCACAAGGGTTATAGATTATCTTTAATTTTAAATTAATTCAAACAGCATGTTCATGTGGATTATAGATCATTTTTAATATTCAATTAATTCAAACAACCCATGAATGGATTACAGGTCATTTTTAATATGAAATTTATTCCAAAATGCATATTCACAAGTTAAAGATCATTTTAAATATCAAATTAATTCCGGATAAACCACATTCATTGATTGATTAAGAAAATACGAAACTTGTTCTTACAAAAATGGCTCAATAGCCGCCCCTTCCCCCCCCCCCTCTCTGTCCCTGTGAATTTTCCATGATCATCTTGCCCTATTGACTCGTCTTCGAAGTCATCCCCATTCCCCCTCGCCCCTGTGAATTTTCCATGATCATCTTGCCCTATTGACTCGTCTTCGAAGTCATCCCCATTCTCCAGTGCTTGTGGTAGTCCCCCAGGTTGAAGACCAAAGATTTGCGAGCGATGGATTCCATCTGTCTAAGCTTCAATATATTGCTTGTCGTCCGTAGCAGCATCAAACCAAGCGAGCAATAAGAAAGCCCGAATAATACCAGAGCAAACACGTTGTTTGTTATGGAAACATCGATGGTTTCTTTCTAGCCAAGTGCTCAATGTGATGGCCATGACCACAAGGTTCCATCCCATGCGTATCTCTTTGTGTAGCTTCTTCCCCAAATTATTATATCCCCATAAGTCCTCAATCATCTGAGGGTTCGTACTGAGATTAAATAATGGATAGTAATGATTCCATATTTGTCTTATGATGGGGCAAGAGATTAGCAGGTGATGCACGGATTCATCCTTCTCATTGCATAGGTAGCAGGTGGTGCGGCTCCCACTCCACCCTCGTTTTGCCAAGTTATCTAGGGTGAGTATTTTGTTTTCCATTAGCAACCATACAAACAACTTAATTTTCTTTGGACAGGGTAATCTCCATAGGTTTTTGGGGTACGGGCTCCTCGTTTCTCCATCTGTGATGAAATTATAGAGGGACTTGACCGAGAACATTCCATGACTTTCTATGATCCAGCTCTTGGTATCCTCCCTTCCTTCGTTAGTCGTAGCAAAGGCCCTCATCAGATCTCCTAGCTCATTATATCTTGCTCTGGTGAGCGAGCCCTGGTTAAGGATTGGATGACCCCGATCTATGTTATCCCTTGCCGCCTTCAGAGATATTTGATGGTTCCTTGCTGAGTCGAGCAGTGTGGGGAATAAGTTGCACTGTGCTTGTCAATGAATCCATCTGTCGTGCCACGGATTTACCGTATCTCCCTTCCCCGCAATAGTTGTCATCCCCATTTCGACCATACTCCATTGTTCCATCACTCCCTTCCAGGAGTGGGATGCCCTTGATGCTACCTTCTTATGTAGGTTGATGTAATAACTCGGATAATATTTGTTCTATATTATATTTTTGCATATACTAGCCTGCCCATTACGGAGCCTCCACCACCATTTCTTGATCATCGCCCTATTAAAGCATCGGAGGTCCACTATCCCTCACCCCCCATATTCATTGGGTCAACATAGGTGTTGCCAGTTGACCATTCTATATGTTTTCCCCTTCATCTCCGGCCCATATAATAGGAAATCTCTCCTGCATCTATCAATCACCTTTATTACCCAGTCTGGTAGCTTGTATATAGCGAGCCAGTAATTAGGGATGACAGAGACGACCGAGTTGATTAGGGTAGTCCTACCTGCCATTGATAGTAGTCGACCCTTCCAAGTTCCAATTCTCTTACAGATTTCCCCAATTAGTTGCTCTCAGTCCTATCTCTTAGGCTTTCGACCTAAGATCAGAATGCCTAAGTAGTTTATCGGTAGATCCTTTCTTGGGCAGTTGATAGTGTTCACTAGTGCCTCTACTCTTGCCGCATCAATCTTGAAGGGTGTTAGGTGACTTTTTGCGTAATTGATTCTAAGGCCTGAGAGACCCTCGAAGAGGTAAAAGATAAGTTTCAAAGTTCTCATATGATTAGTATCTCCCGAGCCAAAAACTAGTAGATCATCCGCATACTACAGTGAGGTGATCTCCTCTTCTGCCCGCTTGCCAAATCGGATCCCCCTGTATATGTTTCCCCTGGCTGCCCTCTTTATCATACTGGTGAGGATATCCACGACAATAACAAAAAGGAGGGGAGATAGAGGATCCCCTTGCCTTAGCCCTCTCTTATTCTTGATGTACCTCCCAACCTGCCCATTAATCAAAATTCTGGACTTCGATGATACCAAGATATCCCTTATCCACAATATCCATATGAAACTAAATCCTCTTGCCCGTAGGATGTCAAGTAGAAAGTCTCACTCCACCATATCAAAGGCCTTCTCGAAATCAATCTTAAGCAGCAACCCGCCTTCGTTCATGTTCCTCATCATGTGAATTATTTCCTTGGTCGCAATGATGTTATCTTGGATGGATCTTCCTTTGATGAATGTCGTTTGGGATTCATCAACCACTTCCGCGATGACTGCTTGCAGTCAATTGGCGAGAACCTTGGTGATGATTTTTATGGAATAATTAATAAGGCTAATGGGATTGTAATCTCTGATCTCTGTCGGGGCCTCCTTTTTTGGTATGAGAATGATGTGCGCCCAATTCAGTCTTTCCAGCTGCGCCTGCCCATTATATGCCCCTAAATAGGCACGTGAGGTCCTCTTCTATGAATCCCCAGACTTTCTGGTATATGGTCATAGGGAAGCCATCTGGTTCGGGAGCCTTGTTCTTGGACGGCTCTTCCAATCTCTTCGATCGTGAAGGGAGCATCAATATTAAATTAATTCAAACACCCATTCATGAGTTACATGTCATTTTTAATATTATATTAATTTTAAACAGTCTTAAAGATTATCTTAAATATTAAATTAATTTCAAATAATTTATTTATGAGCTAAAGGTCAATTTTAATATTAAATTAATTCAAATAGCATATTCATGTGGGTTACAAGTCTTTTCTAATTTTAAATTAATTCAAAGAGTATCCATGCGGGTTACAAGTCATTTTGTAATTTAAAATTAATTCAAACAGCATGTTCATGTGAGTTATAAGTCAATTTTAAGATTGAATTAATTCAAACAACTTATTCACATGTGACGGATCATTTTTAATATTAAATTAATTTCAACAACCTATTCACATGTTACAAGTCATTTTAAATATTAAATTAATTGAGCAAATCATTTCTAATATTAAATTAATTCTAAATAATATATTCACCAGTTACATATCATTTTAAATGTTACATTAATTCAAACAACTTGTTTAAGAGGACTACAAGCATTTTTAATTTTAAGTTAATTCAAACAACCTGTTCACATGTATTTGAATTAATTCAGACAACTTATTCAACTTATTCAAACAGGTAGCACCAGGATGCCATTTAAACTATTCAATCTATTCACATGTTACATGTCATTTTTAATATTAAATTAATTCAAACAACCAATCCACATGTGTTACAAGTTATTTTTAATTTTAAATTAATTCAAACAGTATGTTCAAGTGGATTATAGACCATTTTAAATATTAAATTAATTCAAACAACCCATTCATAGATTACAGGTCATTTTTAATATGAAATTTATTCTAAACTGCATAGTCACAAGTTAATAACTTGAAGTTATCATTTTATATATTAAATTATTTCTAAACAACTAATTTATTGGATAAGGATTTTTAATATTAAATTAATTCAAACACCCATTCATGAGTTACATGTCATTTTTAATATTATATTAATTCTAAACAGTCTTACAGATTTATCTTAAATATTAAATTAATTTCAAATAACTTATTTGTGGGCTAAAGGTCAATTTTAATATTAAATTAATTCAAATAGCATATTCATGTGGGTTACAAGTCTTTTCTAATTTTAAATTAATTCAAAGAGTCTATCCATGCCGGTTACAAGTCATTTTAGAATTTTAAATTAATTCAAACAACATGTTCATGTGAGTTATAAGTCATTTTTAAGATTGAATTAATTCAAACAACTTATTCACATGTGACGGATCAATTTTAATATTAAATTAATTTCAACAACCTATTCATATGTTACAGTTCATTTTAAATATTAAATTAATTGAACCGATCATTTTTAATATTAAATTAATTATAAACAATATATTCACGAATTACATATCATTTTATGTAAAGACCACCGAACAGTGGAAATTAAAAAAAAATTTAGATAATTAATACTAACATTTTCCATTAGATGAGATTAAGAAATAAACCAAGGGTTTATTTACAAATGAGAGAGAGAAAATGTGCAATTAAGAAATTAAGGAGGGCTAAAGTGCAAAATTATTAATAAGATTGATTAAAAAATATATTTTATTATATATTTTTTTATAATTTAATTCCTTTTATATGAATGAGAGAGAGGATGGAAAGAGAATTAAAATCTCTCTCTCTCGTTCCTTTTCTCTCACGCGACCGACGCCCGCCCCCTTCTTCTTCTCCTTCCACCGAACGCCAGCGAGAAGAACCGGCGAGCCCTGCTGGTCGCGAGCAGACCGTCGGCGACCCCGACCTCCCTCCGACAGCACCTCCACATGCATGAGCCTCGGCGGCCTCCCTCCGCCCCGATGCAACCGGCATCCCCTTCCTTTCCCAGCGAGCTGCGGAGTAGATCCAAGCTTTTCTCTCTGGCGTTCCTCTCCCTCCAGTGAGCATTTTGAGGACTCATTGTATAAATTGTAGAATGGATTGAAGCTTTGAATCAACCGGGGGTAGTTTATGAAATTTGGATTAGTTGATTTAGGGCTTGTATAATGAGTCGATTAATGGTTGTAGAAGTGAAATTTTGTTGAATGTACGAATGATTGTACAAATTGGACGCTTAAAAAGTAAAACTATCTTGTTGTTATTTTAGAAATCGGAATGCCTACAAGGTGTTTGTTCATGAAGAGATTTGTGGGTTGAAATGGATGGTATGGGTGTCATGTTGGACTAAGATTAGTCTCATAAGTGAAATGGTTTTTGTTTAAGCTTAATGGAAGTTAAGATGTTTGCAATCTTTCTCTTAGTATATGACATGTATAATAAGGAATTACATAGATGTGCTTCCATGTATTGGTGATGCTTTTAAGCATGCATGCTAAGTGTTTGAGAAAATGCCCCAATGAAACATTCATGGGAATAAATGAGTTTGCCTTGATGAAGAATTAGTATGTTTACTCTTCAAGTGTTTGATTGTATAATGGAGACAATTTAGAAAGGTTTCGATATATAGAAGTGAAGAAATTAATTGTGCGTGTTAGATGTTTGTTGAAATGCTCCAAGGGGTTGGCCATGCAATTAGAGGCCTTGATGGACTTGGTATATGCTCGTTAAAGGAGGCATGAATCAATGAACTAAGTTTGGCCACATTAGAATGTAACCTCTAATATCGATACATATTGAACTAAGTTTGGCCACATTAAAATGTAACCTCTAGTATCTATGCATATTGAATCTCACTTATAAATTTCACAACCCTATCCTCCAAGCCATAGCTACTCTTCTAATTTCCTCAATTAGGTTTGCATGGATCATGGTATAATGGGTTGTTAACAAAGACATTACAAGGTCTTTACACCTGAGATGCATTAACCAATGCATTAGTAAGTCATCAAGCATGCATTTAGTATAGTTAGTCTTCCAAGGCATTTCCACAAACACCTAATGTGCAAGCTCAAATGCACCATCAATATATAGTAGAACTTCCACTTAATTGCTTATTATACAAATCCAATACTAAGGACATGATTACAAGCATATACCAAGTCCATCAAGGCCTTTAATTGCATGGCCAACCCCTTGGAGCATTTCAACAAACATCTAACACACACAATTAATTTCTTCACTTCTATATATTGAAACCTTTCTAAATTGTCTCCATTATACAATCAAACACTTCAAGAATAAATGTAGTAACTCTTCATCAAGGCAAACTCATTTATTCCCATGAATGTTTCATTGGGGCATTTTCTCAAACACTTAGCATGCATGCTTAAAAGCATTACCAATACATGGAAGCACGTCTATGTAATTCCTTATTATACATGTCATATACTAAGAGAAAGATTGCAAACATCTTAACTTCCATTAAGCTTAAACAAAAACCATTTCACTTATGAGACTAATCTTAGTCCAACATGACACTCATACCATCCATTTCAACCCACAAATCTCTTCATGACATTTTAACAAACACCTTGTAGGCATTCCGATTTCTAAAATAACAAGATAGTTTTACTTTTTAAGCTTCCAATTTGTACAATCATTCGTTCATTCAACAAAATTTCACTTCTACAACCATTAATCGACTCATTATACAAGCCGTAAATCAACTAATCCAAATTTCATAAACTACCCCCCGGTTGATTCAAAGCTTTGATCCATTCTACAATTTATACAATGAGTCCTCAAAATGCTCACTAGAGGGAGAGGAACGCCGGAGAGAAAAGCTTGGATCTACTCCGCAGCTCACCAGGGAAGGAAGGGGATGCCGGTTGCATTGGGGCGGAGGGAGGCCGCCGGGGCTCATGCATGTGGAGGGTGCCGTCAGAGGGAGGTCGGGGTGGCCAGCGGTCTGCTCGCGACCGGCAGGGCTCGCCGGTTCTTCTCACTGGCGTTCGGTGGAAGGAGAAGAAGAAGGGGGCGGGCGTAGGTCGAGTGAGAGAAGAGGAACGAGACAGATTTTAATTCTCTCTTTCCATCCTCTCTCATTTATATAAAAGGAATTAAATTAAATATATATATATATATATATATATATATATATATATATATATATATAATGAAATATATTTTTTAATCAATCTTATTAATAATTTTGCACTTTAGCCCTCCTTAATTTCTTAATTGCACATTTTCCCTCTCTCATTTGTAAATAAACCATTGGTTTATTTCTTAATCTCATCTAATGATAAATGTTAATATTAATTATCTAAAAATAAATAAATTTTCATTGTTCCCTGTACGGGTGATCTTTACATTTTAAATATTAAATTAATTCAAACAACTTGTTTAAGAGGATTAAAAGTCATTTTTCATTTTAAGTTAATTCAAGCAACATGTTCACATGTATTTAAATTAATTCAAACAACTATTCAACTTATTCAACCAATATGGGAATTTCGTAGCACCGGGCTACCATTTAAACTACTCAATCTATCCACGTGTTACATGTCATTTTTAATATTAAATTAATTCAAACAACCTATCCACATGGGTTACAAGTTATTTTAAATTTTAAATTAATTCAAACAGTATGTTCATGTGGGTTATTTGTTATTTTTAATATTAAAATAATTCAAACATCCTATTTATGAGTTATAGGTCATTTTTAATATAAAATTTATTCCAAACAACTTATTTACGGGTTATAGTTCATTTTTAATATTAAATTAATAGGGTAAAGCCAATTTTGATCTCTAAAAACAGGACCAATGTTCATTTCCATCCCAAAATTTAAAATTTGTTCAATATGGTCCCTATATATTGCATATTTTGACATTATGGGTCCCTATATATTCTGTATTTTGACATTTTTGGTCTCTATTGCTGACGTGGCGGTTATGTGGAATACCAATGAAATGCATATAATCTTTTTATTATTATGTTTAAGTCGTTATTTTACTGATGTGGAGTGATAAGTAGCAGTATATGCTGATGTGGACCGTATCAAATAAATTTTAAATTTTTAGGAAGGAAATGAACATTGGACATATCCTCACGGATAAAAATGGCTTTAACCCTAAATTAATTCCAAGGAACCTATTCATGGGTTACAGGTCACTTTTGATATTAAATTGAGTCAAAAAAATTAACATTTTCAAGGGTTAGATGTCTCTATTGATATTGAATTAATTTCAAACAGCCTATTCATGTTACAAGTCATTTTTAATATTAAATTAATTTTAAACAGCTTATTCACGTGTTACAAGTCACTTTTGATATTAAATTAATACGAACAATTTATTAATAGGATATACTAAGTAAATGACCCTAGCTTTGCTCAGATTTATATAAAAATAATATTTATATAATAAAAATATTCCAAACAATTTTCATCGAAACAATAGTTAATAAGATAATCATAACTTTGGGTTAAAACATGTCATTTCAAGTAGTTGTTATGTTTTTTAAAATTGAAAAAAAAATCCAAAATCTTTAAAAATTTGAAACTATTAATCAATTTTCTGATTTTTTTAGAATTTTTTTAAAAATCAAACTTATCTATAAACTCCAGCTAATATAAATAGATTTTTCTCTTTTAATTCACTTTCATCTATTTTAATAGAAAACACATCCATTTTATTTTCATTACAAACTTCTCAATCTATTTTTTCCAAGTGAATGGATTCTATATTTTCAGTTCAAATTTAATTTTCTTCTGTAAGAGAACTCATTTGAAAATTTTAAGACATTAGGTTTTGCCGATCTAATTAAAACACAATGTAACTAAAATTAAACAATAAAGATTAAAATAGTGGGCACCATATAATTTATTGTACAAAAAACAAGAAGCCAGTTCAATGTTTCCATTAAAATTCACCTGTATGAACTCATTCAAGCCATGTGATACAATGATTAGAATCAAAACATATGTAGAGTAACGGCCTTAACATTTGAACAAAAGAACTAAATAATTACAATAACAATCACCAGCAGGTTGAACACTCTAAACTGTATATTCAGTTGCAGTAACTGGATTTTTTTTTTTTTTTCTATTCTGTGGAGTAGTACAAAAGCATCGTAGCAAATGAAACAAACACTCGTGTGATACCGAAATGATTTAAATAATCCTCGAACTGTTCAACCTCCCCCACCATTTCTTCTTCACCTTTTCCGGATTGGCTTCCTCACTCGCAAGCTTATTGATGACCACCTTGGTTTCCCGTAGCCGAACGCCAAAATCCTTCTTCCAAACATCAAACATTTGCTTCAACCTTCTAAGTTCGCGTTCAGGATTCAGGCTTGCCTCAGCCTGGCCGGACTTCACTTCTACTAGGAACTTTGCGTCATCACCGAATACCTGGCTTCGTTGCTCAAACTCCTCAGCCAGGCGGTTAATAACACTCAGACCAGCACTCATTGATCGTCCGCCATTCTCTTCTCGAACTCTTGGTCCTGTGTGATTCCCGTTGTTTTGATTGCCACCACTGCTGTCCCAACTCTGCTCAACTGATGCATCAGACCTCCGGTCAGCATCATCAATGGCAAGGCTCTTTTTGGCAATGGAGAGACTTGACTGCAGAGAGCGCATCTGCTTTTGCCATACTTCTTCCATGGATCTCATCTTCTGTTAGGTATTCTGACCACGGTTCTCATTACTGCTGGAGTCTCTGGTTGAGTCTGTCATTCTCCTCTTCCTTCTCCCGCAGAGCAGCCTCAGCTTTCAGGATTCTCCTTTGTAGCTCAGCAAGAACAGATGCCTTGACAACCACTTGATCTCCCTGAGACAGTTTCCAGTTATAATTTAAACCAAAGAGCTCAATTGTTAGCAGATGAGATCACCGCATGATTAATATTTGATTATACTAATCCAGGAAGAGATTGATGAAGGCACCATATTATTGAACATATATAGCCATCTTGAACACGGGAAAATTGAACATGGGAAAATTTTACATGGAATAGACAAATATTAGCCATCTTGAATTAAACAACAATATCAGCAAGAATGAAGGATTAGCCTCAGACAGAAAGTTGGAGAGATGATAATGCTCAGGTGGAATGTATTGTGAGACAAAAGAAGAGGATAAAACTAGAGAAATCTACAGAAATAGCATCACCAAGAAAAAGAAAACAAATGGATAACAGATTTACATGATATGGGCATGTGGGGAAGGATCACAAGACCCGGATGAGAAGGGAGTATGCACATGTGAAAAGAAGGCAAGGGCATGTAGAAGTGATGGAGAATGATTAAAAGAAGTTTTCTATAATGTCATCGAACATGATCAACCATGCACACTTGGAAATACTCAAGATAAAGCTCTATCATTTGGTGAAAATTATTGTCATGATAATGTAGAACTTCCAAAGCCGGAAGACCTCACCAGAATGTATGACTTATCCCTCTAAGATAGCATGAGGCCATGAATTTTTAATTTGAATGTTTTGTCAATCCACGCCTGTGAATGGTGGTTCTAGGCGATGCAAAAGCTGAGCTTCTCAAAAGCTTACATAAAAAAGACCAGAAAAAGATAACCCCCCCCCCCCCACCACAACACAACAAGATTTTCCCTTAAAAATGGTCAACAATAACATACATGGTCAACCAGTAGAGAGAACTGGATATCAAGACTCATAATTAAAAAATTCATCAACAAATCAATAGATATAGGATGCATTACCTTTGTCCCTTCAAGTTTCATAGTAGAGTTCAGCAAACCAACATCTCCAGAACACTTTCTAACAAGCCATCCACGAATAACTGTAACAGGTAAATGATCGGTATTCAAAAGAGTGCAGAAAGTATGCCAGTAGTATGTTAGTTAGGGTTGGGCTAAAGGTCATTCAAGGCCCAAATGACTGGTAATAACCAACATGACTGTGAACTGATCAGAAAATAACCCAAAATGACTCTCAACCGATCAGAAAATAAACCTCCAATGTAAACCAGATGGATCTACTACAACCAGGACATAGCAACCCACTGATTAGTATTGGACTCATTACACAATCCCTGAGGGCAAATGCCAATACTTAGAAGATCCTTAGTACATTCTGTGAAAGCTAACAATGAAATGTTAAGAGAGCCATTGAATCGGTGATAGGGAAGGATTGCTATCTTGATTTGGGCTGCATCCAATTAATATCAGGTCCATAGAAACAGAAGAGTTTAACAAAGACAAAAATCAAATAATGACTAATCCCTGTGAACATTTAACATTTTATGCCATCAATGTAATAAAAATTTCGGAAAAACCAACAGATAAGGTCACATTTTGGTTAACCAAAGTTGCACGCTTGAAACCAAAAGTACAGTAAGATGCTAAATTTGAAGATAGTTTACCTGACTGAATCACTACAGAAGCATTGAGAACATCCAAAAACTTTCTCCTGCCAATTCGGCATTTCACATGTCTCTGTATGACAGCAGCAGCTCTGTATCTCTGTACCATGGTGGAGTAAAAACGCCTCGTCTTCTCACCACGAATGACTGGTAACAAAAATGAAGTAGAATAACAAATCCATGATAAATATTCTTACCAATGCTGACCAACCAAAACCTTGAGAAATCTTAAGCAACTAATATAAAATTGTTCAGGGGAGAAAGGTTTACATGATTGCAATGTCAAAATTCCTCTCCTTCGCTCCTTGACATAACAGCGAGATTGATGGCCTCGGAAACAACTCTGAACCCTTAAAATGCCATGAAGGGTGCGATTTCTTGTATCTTCAAGTGCACCTATCTGTCAACAAAAGAGTTTTAGTAAGTTAAAGTTAAACTAAAAAACCATTAGTATAATAATCTTGGAAAACTATCATGAAAATCAGCATATCACCAAAGCATAACCCCAATAACAAGGAATTGATTATGATGTACAAGCATAAATTGAAATGCAAGATAAGAAGAATACTGGGCCTGAAATAAATCATCTTTAATCATTAAAAGAAACAGACCGAAGGGACCATTCAAGATGGATCACTTCAGAAGTAGAAAATAAATCTATAGCGGAAAGAAAAGCTAATTAAACCTATCTAATTCAGCAATAGGAATGATAAAGATATAGTCATATCTGTAGACTTTCTACCATGCTTAGCCTATTGTTAGTTTTAGGCAAATGTCTTCCTTGATGAACATGATAATATAATAATTGATTAACAAGCCATTGTGTTTAAAACATTTGAAAAGTACTTGCCTGTCCAGTTCGGAAAAACAACTTTGTGTAGCCAACTTGATACATCTCAGGGAGAATATTAAACTGGTGAAGAATTGCCACTGAAACACTGAGTGGATCTTGAGCAGCAACATTCTCAAGAAGAAGAAAGCCATACCTGATTAAATTTTTAATGGGTTAAAAACTATTTCAAGACACTAAATAAGGTCATGAATCATGGATAAGTTAAACAATAAAAAATGCAAGTCCTTTACCTTTTGGCAAATTTTTGATGAGACATCCTTGTTGGAAAGCCAGATCTTGAAATGCGAACCACTTCCAGGACTCCACAACATCTCAGCTGCTGAAGTACAAGCCCTTGTTCATAAGTTGCAGGAAGCTGTGAATTGTTAGGCTTGATGCATCTTATGAAGTGAGGAGTTGTATTCTCTAGTCTTTGCATTAGTTGGAAGAGTTGACCCTTAACACAAACAGAAAAGCAGAAAATTGAAAAGAAAGTGAGATTCAGCCTAGAAACCCAAGTGCAAAAAACAAAATAATGTATGCTGGAACTATGACTAGACAGCAAACAGATGATGGAAGTTATTTTATGAAAGATTGAAAGATGTTTACCTTGAATTTTGTAGCAACACTTAGCTTTTGTGAATCAGCTCCACTGGATCTGTACTGATTACCCATTGTATTCTCAGTATGTACAAGCATTTTGCAAGCAAACATCTGAGGAAGGGAGCAATTACAAGAAGCCAGCAGTTGGATAGAATCCATGTGTAAAAGATCCCTATTCTTCTCCAAGAACCCAGTCGTGTCATAGACAACCTAATAAAAAAGAGAGAAACCATCATTTAGAAGGTAAGAAAATATCAAGAAAATTTTATTACAGGTAAAAACAATATTGCAGCAACCTCTCCTGCGTAATGGCTGATGCTGAAGGCTTTTCCTCTATCACCTCTAAAGCAAGGATTAGAATTCAGGTGTTGCTTGAGTTTGTTTGCAAAAGTGAGGTCAGTACCATTTGGAAAAGTAGACTCCTCATCCAAAAGTGACAACAGCCCCAATGGTTTCTGCATGAAATACAAGATATGATTCTACAATTTTTGTCATGCGACTGAAAGGAAACTCTAAAGTAGGACTTCCACATGTGGAAGGAAAAAAAAAACTATATAAAATAAATAAATAAAGCTACAGATCAACATTGGATATCAATCAAATGACCATTCTCAAAAATGTTTCATATAATGAGCTTACAGAATCATTAGAAGTGGCATACCTTCTCAAAAAGATTAAGGCAATCTTGGTTGTCCTCAAACTCAACTTTTGCCCAGTCTATGCCATCTTGAATATATTCCTAGTAAACAAAACCTCAACTGTGAAAATATTAACAAGAAATGATTCTTTCAGATCTTTCTGCCAGAACAGATCTTGTTAAGTAGACAATTTATAGGAAAAATAAAGCATAAGTGTATGAAAATATCACATAATTTGCATCATAATAAATGGATATAGACAAGCTAACACTTTCGATGAATAAAACTGTCACATGCTTGCTCTTCCGAATTTCTTTTCATTTTTTCTAAAAAATTTTAGAACAGCAGCCTTGGAGAGGAGTCAATGGCAAAAAGAATCCATATCAATAATGGTAAACAGATATCCATAATTAAGACATTTTCAATGAATGCTCAAGTTACAACTAATGTCATGAATTCTGGATATCCAGCCAAGGATTTGTGGCAGATGAGGACCATTCCACTTTTTCAATATCACACAAAGGTTGGAAATGACTTTAAAGGGGAATAAAAGAGTCCGATTGGATCTGAACTCAAAAATTGATCATTTAGTACCTGAACTAAGGAAGTGATCAATCAGAGACCAGATTGACCCATTTTTCTCTTAGTTCAGGGACCATTCCTGAACTCTGGTCTTAATTTAGGGACAAAAATGAAATTTTTGAGTCAGCAGCAAAAATGACCCAATGTGCTTAGTTTGGGGACTAATTTTGTACTTTACCCAGTAAAAATTTGTATTAAATAATTTACTGGTCTCAATTCCTTGATTTTAAGACTGCCCATAATAATAAAATACTAGGGGAAAATAGCACTCCCTCAAATGGTAAACACACCTAAAGGAGCTTAACAAAGGTACATCAATTGTCCAAGTTACGCACTGCAAGCAACATAATTTGTGCAGAAACACGGACAAAGCCAGCAAATTTATGCTTGATGTTGGTGTGCTGGACTATGTCACTAATAAAATTTTTGGATGAAGTTATAAAGACAATAGCACTGATTCTTAAAATTTGTAAGCCCATTTAGCAAAACTTGTCACACTAGACAAGGCACAACCTATATGGAAACATCAATGCCACTCTCAGCAGCTTGTCAAAACCATAATATGGCTAAATGACTAATCTTGCTGAACAGCCTCAGCAATTTATAAATGAAGCAGGGATTGGTGTAGTCTATTAAATTGTTTTATAAAGATGAAATGTGATGTGTCTATCAAATATATATATGCATGCAGCTGGTAAATATGATGAGTACTTTGAAAAGACAAGAAGGGAAGAAACTACTTTCAAAAGAAGTCCCTTAACACCAGACATTAGTTAAAAAGTGTATCCATCCAACTGAAATGATAAGATGGCTTAGCGATTAATCAGAACTTATTGGAGATATCACCTGGGATGGTAACATAATAGGAAGTGAATCTATAGAAACTCAAACAATTGCCAACTGAACCACAGGTCGACAGCAGATCAAAAGAAAACATTTTTCCAGAATAAATATTTCAGTAGTTTTACACACTACAATTTACCTTCGAGATAATAAAATGAATAAATTAACCAGAAAGTTTACCTCCTGTTCTAACTTAAATAAATGACGATTAAAATGTTGTTGCAGTCTTTCATTGGCATAATTTATGCAGAACTGTTCAAAGCTGTTCTTCTGCAAATTAAAGCAATCATCATGAGAGTTCATATAAGAAAATATGATAGGAGAAAGAAGCATCAAGAAACATACATTAAAAGATTCAAAGCCATAAATATCAAGAATACTGATTGATCGCCCGTCGCATTAAGCTTTCCAACTTCCAATGATTTGTTGATTTGGTCTACCAACCACTCAAATAAGCTAGCATAAATAGATTTTGCCAATGCATCCCTTGTGTCAATTGCCTACAATGTATAAAAATAAATTATACAAAAGAATTAAGCAAAAGAATTTTATAACATCAGATCATGTCTCATGTTCAACTTCTAACTCAAGGAAAAAGGTAACCTGAGATAGGGTAAGCTTCTGCACAATAATATCTTTTCCAACTTTCATTTTACGGGTAGCCAAAGCTAATTTAAGATCTGAGATGTCACACCCAATAAGTTTAGCAACACTGTGTGCACCTGAAAAAAAAACCTGACGTCATAAACAAGCTGGAGCACGCAGGAAAAATGAAACACGGTCAAAAGTTATGTTCATAGTGGGCGGAGTATAGAAAAACAAGAACATAAAAACAAATTGTCCAGAAGGAAGATTGAATGTAATAAAAAAAAACTTATTAAAAACTGACAACAAAATCATGTCATATTATATAAAAGAGAAATATAGCATCACCAACACTGAAACTAAAAGACAAATTGCACAATCATAATCCAAACTAGAAATGAGATTATTAACAAAGACTTTACCTTCATCTGCGACAACTTCAACATGGTTTTCATTATCAATCACGGTAAATGAGATGTTACCCAACCATAGAACAGCAGCAAGCATTTTAAATACATTATCTTGATCCTCATTGCTGATATGAACCACATTCATAGCTTCCTGAAAAGAAGTAGACTTAGTGACCACTACAACAAGGAGGACAAAAGAATTGTAAATAATGAATTAGTATATCATAAATTATTTGAAAGCAGAATAAATACCATTACAGCACGAAATCTTTCAGCATCATCAACACCAGCAATAGAAAAGCAGTTGCTTTGCTTCAAATATTTATAGTCAACAGCTTTTTTCAAGTTCAACTTTTCTGTTTCCATAAAGGCATCACAGAGAATAGAAGAGATGCATTTTAGCAAGTTAAAAAAAGGAGGAAGATAAGTATCAGTCAGCGTTGGTTGAATATCTAAGAAGCAAACAAGAAAGGATTGGTTGTCAATTACCTCTAAGAGATGAGGGAGCACCAGCACATAGCTGATAAAAGATATGATATGACCTTTCACCAACAGCACATTGTACCACTCGTGACTGCACAAAAAGAAAAACAAAAAGAAAGAAAGATGAGTTCAAAAATCATAATGAAGCAAAAGCCAATGACATGGTAAAATAGACCATTAAAATAAAGATACCTTCTCAAGAAGAACTGCCCAGATAAAGTCAATTCAGCAGAGAGAAAACAATAACACAGATAAAAGAGTCAGGTTTAGCCAATGAAGAAAAATGTATAGCAATAACAAACTCATTGAACACAAGTCTGTTGACCTTACATGTTTGGATACTGGCCCCAGAAATTTTCCCAGTTGAACTGAAATGAATTTCAATAAGCTTCCCCTGCCACCAGAAGGCATTGATGAAATATAAGCAATTCAGCGGTTGTATATAAAGGGTTCCCATCAAGAAATGTTGCTCAAGTAATAACACATTTAAAGAAATTACATCATTCAATTTTAAAATTTAAAAGGTCATTTATCATTCAGTGACCAAACAACTCTAAGACAGAAATGAGAAGATTATAAAAAGAAAATTTCATTAAATAAACGGCTTACAAAACGACTGGAATTGTCATTTCTTGACGTTTTTGCATTGCCAAAAGCTTCAAGGATAGGATTAGTCTCCAAAATTTCATATTCTATTCCACTGCCACCACCAAGAGCAGCCAAATATTGCATAGCTATTTTTGCTGTTTCTGTCTTTCCTGCTCCACTTTCTCCACTGAAAAAGCAAATAACAACTAATGATTTGGCTGCATATGTCAAAAGTCTCTAAAAATATTCCAAACCAAGTAATTTAAATTAAGTAACTGTATGATGTCCTTAATGATAGCCATTTATGCAAGACACTCTGGCTAAGGCAATGGATAAGCATCTCTAAGGTACATCATGCAAATAATGAGGCGCACCCTTGTGGATGTTGGTCAACAACCATTTCACTAATATAATACTAGGTAAGTATTTGCCCAAGGCACAAACAAGAGAGAAAAAATTTTGATGGTTTTTCTAAGCAACTTCTTGAGAAAATAACCTTTTCGAAAGTCCAGTGCTATAATTCTACAATAGAATATAATGACTAGGTAGCTAACCTTATAATAATTGACTGATTTACTTCATCTGCAAAGAAAAATAACAAGATATTAGGTGTTTGAGGGATTTGTTGAATAAGACTAAATTGAATAATTTATTCACACTAAAAGCTCTCCACTTTTGAGTTTT
This sequence comes from Dioscorea zingiberensis, assembly GCA_026586065.1. Classification (NCBI taxonomy): domain Eukaryota; kingdom Viridiplantae; phylum Streptophyta; class Magnoliopsida; order Dioscoreales; family Dioscoreaceae; genus Dioscorea; species Dioscorea zingiberensis. The sequence continues at coordinate 44,958,271 of CM048823.1, forward strand.
TGCAAAATCACCTCTAATCATTTCCCGAATAGCTGTATCTGCAATTGCATACACATGAGGGCTGTCCATAGATTTGCGTCTATATCCTTCAATATAATCCTTGCCATATAGAAGGACTTCCTTAAATGGATTGATGGCAACTAATACTGGTCCGGCTTTTGTCTGGAGGGTAAAGGTACAATTTTGTGTATACATAAATAAACCAGAGATGAATGGACCTCTGACAAATTGAAAAAGAAAGGTACAAAACAATTTAATAACTCACGTAAATCATATCGCGGGAGTATCTATACTGCAAATTGAACAATACGGATGGCTCATTTAAATAGCTAAGTTGCATCAGATCATCTACGCCATCAAGGATATCCGGGTTTGCGGGCAACAGACTTTCAGTGTTAAACTTAAGAACCTACATAAGACAGTTTGTAATTAAGCTAACACTTAAAATCTTAAAAGAAACATCACAACATTTGATAAGTGAAACCCTCTAACTTACTTTCCCCTCAGGAAAAGATAAAACAGACTCTGTCCCTGTTGTTGATTCAACTTTTCCCAATGCCCAGTCACCATTTGAGAGTTGACACCAAGCTTGAAGCTTCTGAAACAATAAACTTCAAAAATGTAGGTCTTGCAATCAATAGGCAGTATGTTGATCATACCGACAAAAACCAAAAATAAATAGAGTGCTTAAATGATATAAATCGATTAAATTCTATTATGCTTTTCTGTTCAACAAAGAATATGTGATATGTATATTGTTCCCTTTGGTCTTGACTAAAATAGTAAAATAACATAAAATGGTAAAATATCGTATGTCTATGTGTAATTAAGGCCAACATAATCTCCAAAGGGCATAAGGATCAAACCAGAACATTTACATAAGAGTAGAGCCATAATCACCAAAACAGCATTGCTCTAAACAATTAATACTAACTCCATAAACTTCACCATTGAATTCCTTGGGACCAACATGAATCATAACATTATTTGAAAGCAAATGAAATATAACTAAACATCATCATCAACTTCATCATTAACACTAGACACATATATCAATTACAGGAACAAATCCCAACCCAAGTAAATCATGTAGAAAAAGAAAGCTATGCACAGGAAGGCTAGGATGTAAATTCTTTGTTGTGAAGAATCATTTAACTTCCATCCTGATCTTTTCCAAAAACCCGAGGCCCACTTTCAGTATGCACACAATAAAAAAGTAATGTACCATGACCGAATGCTAATAGGGTTCAAGTAAACTTCAAACGAAGTACTCGGACAGCTGAAGTTAATTGTTGGATATACTTGCGCATTTAAAAGGGCAGCTGACAAATCAACTTAAGGACAATTCCTTGGAAATACCATTAGACACAGAATCTTACATTGAATCAACCCCTGCACCTTGAGAAAAAGTCAACTTAAGTTCAAGACTTCGACCAGATCATTTTACACATCTAATTCAGGAAAACAGAAAGTTTCTGTCTCAGGTTACTAGCCATTTGCTTGTCACAACAAATGTGATGACACCATGCTATGACTAGTTGGACATCAAAATTATCCAATTCAATAGTTAGATAATTTCTTGTTTTTGTTGTTTTGTTGCTTATAGATGCACAAGGAGCATGTGCCTTATGTTTTGGGGTACTCTTTCTATTAGAAAATACATGTAATACTTTAAATATATAGAACAATATTTGCAAACATTTTATGCTCCATTACAATTATTACCAATGTGATCATTTATCAGGGACCATTTTATGCTCCTTTTGCCTTATAGTGCATACTGGGATAATGGGATTTCATATGTCTCCAACTGCATAAATTTATCATATTACGTAATTACTTGGTTACTTCCAAACAAGAAAGGAATATGAAAGTTTACCCTATGGTTGCCCTCAGCATTGGTTGGAGGGGTTGGGGTAAGGGAAGGCCCACATCTGTACTAGATTTCCTTTGACAAGAAGGAAAGAATCCAATGCAAGTACACAGAGAGTTGGGGTCAGGCTAAAATGGAGAGAATTTACAGGTGATGGAATTTTGGAGATTGAATTATTTACAGTGGGCAAAAACACACAAAAACTTAGCCCTAACAAACAATTAGGAGCAACCAAAATGATCCAACAGAATGGCTATCAAGCACACAGGCAGAAATGCAGATGGTGAGCATACAAATGATCCAGTTCACCTCAAGTTAAACCGTACAGCTATGTGAAGTGAAAAACAACAATAGCAAACAAGTTTTTGATGGATGGCCCCAGGAATGGAAAGGGCGAACTGCAAAAAGCAGCAGCCATAAGAAGAGCAAATGGTCTACAGATGCAGTTCAAAGAGTCCATGCAATAGGAAAAAAACTTCAAAATTCACAAAAACTGGAAAGTATCTGTCAAAAAAGAAAAAAAAAAGGGAATTATCGGAAACTAGTTGGTGCCTTATGAATAGAGAACAAAGGTAACAATCTTGCAGTAAATTGTAAGAGTTACAGAAAGTAAGAAAACCAAGCAACTCTGCCCATCAAGTTCAACAATCAACCGCAATCAAGTATTCCCAATTCTTCAAAACTAAATTTTAAAACCATGTGAAGCAAAAAAAAAAATGCTGCCTAGGAAATGTGATAAACTAGTGAAGCACAATACACAAGAGAACAAAAACAAGATTCAAAAAGTACAAACTTTTAACACAGATTTTAGCAATAAGACTAAAAGCTAGAGCCTACCTCGAAGCAACGCAAAAAAAATTAAAAAATGCTTACCTTCTTGGCACCATACGAGCTGGTATCGCCCCACCTCGACTCAATCCTAGACGGCGAGGTCACCGGCAACCGTGAGCTCGCTGCTGAATCAACCAACTCCTCCCCCTCTCCTCCACCAATCTTCTCCACCTCCAAAGACCCCGAAGTCGAGCTGTACGGCGAGTCCATATTCCCCACATCCTCCTCCTCAGCCACAGCACCGAGTTGATCGGATTCACTCCGATCGCCTCCTTTTGCGGCAGGAGAACCACTGGTGAACCTGAAATCAAGCGGAAGCGACTTCACGGACTGAAGAGCCAGCGGCTTGCGAGTCTTCACCCCAGATTTCTTCTTCAACCCAGACTTGGGTTTCTCCCTCGTGCTGGGAGATCCCGGCGTCCCCATCCCCAAAGAAGACATCGATCTCCTCTCCAAACCTCCTGGATCTCCCAAAATACCAAACCTCTCAATGCTTTCCGCGGGGTTTCCAAAACTCCCACAGGATCCAGCAATCGAAACGTAGATCGTTCCCAAGATCTCCAAAAATGGAAACCAATTGTGGATAAATTACCACTTGATCTCAAAAAAGTCAAAAAAAAAGGACAAACTTGATGAAAATTTCAGCAATAAATGAGATTTCGACCGATAATTCGCAGCAGATTGGGGGAAAAAGACCAAATTTCAGGCGTTCAAACCCTAAATTTTCGCAAAGATAGAGCTAATGATTCAAGAGACCAAGTCTTCAAGAGCGGGAGAAGAGAAGAAGGGCAGCCTTTCTCTCTTCTCGCTGCTGCTCTTCTGCTTCTCAATTCCCACTCTTTATTTTATTTTTTTTAAATTAAATTTTTTTCCCATTTTGAAATACTATCAAATTACCAAACAAGACCTAGCACGTGACTGTTAGGCTTATAACTTTTAGTCATGTGATGAGGGTATAGATGTCATTTCGAACAAAAAGAAAAAGGGTTTTATTTATAATTACTAAAAAGGATTTTGTAATTATTGGGGGCATAGATGTAATTTTACAATTTGGACTTTGAAAATTTTGGACCATATCGTGAAATTACTAAAAAGGGCTGTTCTGAGGAGGTGGTGAAAGTAGAGGGATGAGGGTATAGATGTCATTTCAAATGGAACAAAAGGGTGGACGGGGAGACAACGTCAGGGGCCCATTTTGAATGTGGACCGTTAGATTTAGGATCGGACGGTGGATAAGGGATGGCGTGAGAGATTAAATATTGCCGGCAAAAAGGTACTCGTGGAGGCCTGCGAAAGGCTGACACGCTTGGAGTGGATTGGGCCACGTGGATTGGGCCCGGCCCACTATTCCTTGTTGCGTGCCGTCACCGCTAGTAAACTCACCGCCCTCCATACGTCATTCGTGAAATATGTGTATTTTGCATTTTTACCCTTGTAAAGTGTCGTAACTATAAATTCTAATGCAACACTTTGAATTACTAATATATCCTTGTTAATAATTTAAAGCATATGGATATAGATATTCTTTGGTGGGAAAGAAGTGAGATTTCAAAATTATCTTGTTATTTTTTTAATATTATTTTTAAAAGGAAATTTGTGAAACATTTTAAATTGGATGTTTTATTTTATTGTTATTTTTTCTTTCTATATGGATGTATTCATAGAACGGCGAGAAAAAAATATAAGGACACAAACATGATCACAAGCATTAAGATGAAGGATCAGTTATCATCATAACCACATAATCATCGTCAGATGGAGAATGAATTACAAAAGGCGCTAAAAACTGGCAACTAACTATCTTTAAGCTGAGAGTCAATTATCTTCAAGCTGACCATTTCTTTCTCGTGAAAACGGTAGCTTGGACTCCATTGAGATTGAGCGTTGGCTTGAGCATTTCTCTCTCGTGGAATCCTCTCACTCTCTCTCTCTCTTTCTCTCCTTTTTCGAGTCCCTAACTTGAGCACTGGAGGCTTCCAGGACCACAAGCATTCAATCTCTTCCTCCTCTACAACTCCTTGTAAGATCACGATCCTTGAAGGCCGATCTCTGGAGAAAGTGTTGATCCTATGAAGTGTTGGTAAATCTACAGTTAATTAACACAAAACCAGCTCTAAATCCAGTAAATCAGCAGCAATTAAACACACTCAAAATAACAGTTTAAATCAAACACTATGAGCACAAAATCAGCCCCAAAAAACTGAAAAGAAGTTTAGAAAGATCAAGCCTGGGTAGGGCATGTTGTGCATTGCCCTAAAAGCCGATTATCGCCTCCTTCGTGCAGGAATCCGACGATCTCTCCAGCTAATAGGGTATCCTAACCCATCGCCAGCGTCGACACACCTCCCTGCACGCGTCACCGGGTAGGTGTAGCTTAAGTATCCCCAGAAGATGAAGGTGGTGGTGATGATGTTTTAGAGAGATGGGGACGAGAAAAGAGGTTGGCAGCCTAAGGAAAATCAAGCACTTAAAGGAGCTCTCAAGTGAAGACAAGGTTCATTTGTTTTTCAGGGCTAGTAGGTCAGTAAGCGGGCGAGCTTGATGGTGAGCCCAGCTTCAATTCGGCTCGAATAGCCTAGCGAGCTCGAGCTCGAGCTCGGCTTCGAAATTAGCTTCGAATAAGTTTGTTCGAGAGCTTCGGCTCGATTTTAATTCAGCTCGAGCTTCATTTCGAAAGCTCGAAATTAAGAACTTAATTATAATTTTTAAATCTTGGATTTAGTTTTAAATTAAAAACTTATTTATAAATTAATTTTTTTATATTATATTATATGTCACTACAAAATATTAAATATTTTATTCATATATTATAATATTTATTAGTTTTTACTAATTTTATTAAATTTTATTGATTTTTTTAATAATATTTATATTATATATTAATATATTAATATTAAATTTCGAAGCTTCGATTTGAGCTCGACTCGTCGAGCTCGACTTCGCTAAGCTTCATTTCGAGAATTAATTTCGAGGCTTGAAGTCGAAGCTCGAGGCTTCATTTCGAAAGCTCGAAATTCGAAATAACTTCGAAGCTTTTACCGAAGTCGATCTCGAGTACGCCACGCAAACTTGATCGTTGGATAAAATTTCTAGTCGCTAGGGTTCAACAATGGAGGAACTTATAGCATTGGTTATGTTTCAACGGTCACAAAGGTATCCGTTGGAGTCCAACGGCAAGAAATTGACTTGGTTAATTATGTAAATAAGAATTTGCCGATGTGAGGGTATTTCCAACATGAAGCTTGAAGTAGTAAGCTTGAGAAGTCGATCATAACCGATCTATCCCTCAAAATCAATTGAAACACTTCAACCTTCAATGACCTCTCTCATCCATTGATCAAGATCTGTTATGATCCCTAGGAGGAGCAGATCTCTGCATCAGCAATATATATAATTTTTTTTATTAATTTTGATATATGGTTGTGTTTGGAATAAGATGGTATAACGAGGAAATGAATGGGTAAACTACAATAAGAAATTTTAAATTTTGGAATATTAATTGAATTTTTTTTTCAATTTAAATTGTTGATGCTCTGAATCAGAAGATCCTTAGGATCTGTACTCGGGAGATCAACGGAGAAAAATGGGGATGGTTGTTGGTAGTTGATTAAAAATGAAGGGAAACGGACGGAGCTCAACGACTGTTCCGGACACACACTTCGATGGGTTGGCTTGGCTCCCTGCAAAGGAAGTACGGGGGCTTCTCACCGAACCCTCCAACGATCAAATCAACAAAGAGGATAATCGAAGGAGAAGAGAAAAAATAGGAGGAATTCAATGAGTTGTAGAGAGGGTGAGAAAGCGGGAGGACTGGCGAGTCACTATCAGGTTGTTGGCCGTGGGGATTGCCTATGACGCTAACGCAAGTGCGCACCTTTGCTTAGGTTGCGCGTCTCTACCTAGACTGATCATGGGTGTTGCCTCTGACACCAGTGCAGGTGCGCATCCTCCCCTAGGTTGATCGTGGGGGAATCTCCACGTGCCCCATTGAGAGAGGGTCAATTCATTCCGTAGACCCCATCACCTCCAGCCTACCGGATCATGCTACATGTAGTGAATATTCCCCCTACCATAAATTATATTAGTCAAATTAATGATAGCACCTATTAATAGTTACTAATATAAATTATTAATTTTGATTATATTACTATAATTAATTTAATTATATATAAATATTTCTTATTCTAAATTATTCTTTTTATTTGGATAATATAAATTTTAACTTATATCCAAATTATTCTCCAATAAAAGATTGCAAAAAAAAATAAAATAAAATGAAATTTGACCCTATTGAGATAATATCCAAAATATGAAATAGCATAGGGTAAGAATTGATAATCACATATGTAATCCTCAAATTCAATAAATGAAAATTTATTTATTTATTTATTTATTATGTTAAATAAAAAATATTTTTCTTTTATTTATTTAGTATTTGGACTTGCATGTTTGGAAACTTCTAATAAATTCTTGAACTAATTAATAATACTCCTTGCATAAAGAAATTGACCATCCCTATTCATTCTATCAACATCCACAAAAACCAACATGGTGTTGAGTAAACGAAAAATAACTCCAAGCTCCAAAAGATCACTTTAAAATGAAGCAAATAATAAAAGAATGATTTTTTTAGTACCACAGATATAGATATAGAAGAAGAAAAGAACAGGATTTTGGGATCACCATGTTTCTTGTGTTTCAAATACCTTCCTTAAATCTCACAAAGGAATAAATAAGACAAGAAAATTTTAATTACTGATAATAAATAAATAGTTAAAAAAAGGAATACCCGATAAAAATCGACATCGCCTATGAGTATAAACTATACAATTTTATTTATCGAGTTGGTATTGTGCATAAAATTATTATTTAAAAAATCAATAACTATATATAGTTACTATTTTTTTGCAAGAATATATATATGAAAATTTTCAAAAATAAAAAAAAATCTCATATCATAATAAATAGCTAAGAATATAATAAAAAGGTTGTGAGCATACATGTAATGGGGGTAGAAAAGCCTCAACATCAAGTTGATGTGTGTCTTCGATCTAGTTAACAATAAGATTTAATTTTTATACATTTATTTATTTTTTTTATCTTAAAATCTTGAATTATATTCCAATATATAAGAATTGAAATGGTTTAATCTTTTTTTATTGTGAATTTATATTATTATTTCGCAACAAGTCAACTTATATTTTCAAATCAAATTAGAAGTTGAGCTAAGAAGAGTTAACCACCAACTATACCTAAACATCATATGTTATCAGATTATCTATGTTATTCCTTTGAGTTTTGTGTTTTATTTAATATATATTATTAGTGTTGATGCAGGTTAGTTGGCGTTGATCATTTGGATACACGCTGACGCCAAGACAAGTCTGACGCAAGTTGACAAAGTCAAACACGCATCTTTAGAGGACTTCATGTAGAAAGCTCAAGACTTACGTGGAACCAACCTTGGCAAGAAGCTATGATGGGAGTTGACAAAGTCAAGACAACAAGATGACATGGCTGACAAATCAACGGCATTGAAGACATTCCACATGAGAAGAAGATATTCCTAGAGCTACATGTTGAAGGTTGGCTATTAAGCTATCTTGGCAAGGAGCTATCATATGAAAGGAAAATAATGGGTTGCAAGCTTGGTAGTTGCATGGATTGAAAGCTGACTTATCATCATCATTATCATCATCATCATCATCATCATTATTATTATTATTATTATTATTATTATTATTATTATTATTATTGAACATTTGGAGGAGTGGGCACTTCGGTGGAAATGAACACCAGAAGTGCTCACTTCAGCCCACTTCGAACCTGACTCACCACTTCCAAACCCCCACTCCCCTCACTTCCCCTGCACTTTCCCCTGTAAGCGCCCCTAATATATGATTGATGAAGTGATTGATACAAGCCAAATCAGGAAGACCATATTTTGCAAATATGGTGGAGAATGATAGGCCAAGCTGTGGTGAATCAAGACCAAGTTTGGAAAAAGATTGGTGGAGCCAATCTAACAGCTCAACCTTGCATGATTAAAGATGAAGATTGATTGAAGGTTTCTCTCCATGGTGGGGTGCGACCGTGAAGGGCTAAGTACGTGACTGAGAGGTGGATCGGCTAGTCGAGTTGGTCGGGATCAGATGGATCCGACGTAGTAGACTCGGAACTCAATTAGGAGGGTTGGAGGTGTGTCTAGGTCGAAGAGCGATGAATGCTGTAGCCTTGGTCGGTTCGTCAGCCGGGCCGTGTTGCAGTCATTGTTACAACTAGGTTGCAACAACTAAGGCCTTGTTTGGATGGGCTTTTTTTTGCCCCAGAAGCGCTTCTAGAGTAAGTTAAGCGCTTCTGGGGCAAAATAACATGTTTGGATGGGCTTCTTCAGAAAAGCAGAAGCTGTAAAAAAAAGCTGAAAAACAGCTTTTTTCAGAAGCTAGTGATTTGTAGCTTTTGAAAAAAGCTGTTCTGTAGAAGCTGTTTTAAAAAGTGTCAATTACTAAAATACCCCTCTCAAACCTTTTCAAAGCTATGTCAATTACCAAAACACCCTTGATTATTATTATAATTATTTATTTCTATTTATTATTATTATTATAAAACTACTTCTGCATTAACATATCCAAACACAAAAATAACATAAGTGCTTAACTTACTCTGAGAAGCACTTTTTTCAGAAGTCCTTCTATCAAACTTAAAAAAAGTACTTTTTTCAAAAGTCAATCCAAACAAGCCCTAAATGTGAAAGGAGTCCAATTTGGCAGTCGCGGAGATTTGGGAAATCCTAAAGATAGTAGCTGTAGTGTGAAGGCAGAGAGGTGTCTATATAAGACTAGGATTCAGAGGATTAAGGTGAGCCGTCTAGAGTAGTCCCTTAGGAGACAGGTGATATAGGTCATTGTCAATCAGGAGAGTGGGTGCTTATGATAGATTGAGTGAGAGAGACTCTTGTACTCCTGTCTTCCCTACATCTTTAGTGGATTGTCTTCTCCAGGCTTGGCCCCCTAGACGTAGGCTTGAAAGCCGAACTGGGTTACCAACTTCCTTGTCTCTTGTGCGTGTGATATGCTTTGCTTGAGTGTGTGTGAATGTGTTTGAGAAACTCTGTGAGCAGCTAGTTGCAATCTGTGTTGTAACTTATTTTACAACATGCAGACAACCCGACCAGACGGAACTAACACACACACACATATATATATGAGAGTCTTAATATGTCTATTCTGACGGTGTATGCCTTAGAGTGACTTCCTTAAAGTCGTCATCCTCCCTTGCATCTCCCTATGAATCTTCTCGATCGAAAGCGACAGACTCCATTAGCTCCAGTTTAAGCTTCTTGGAAACGTTTGTTGCATCAAACCAAAAAAGCATTAGAAATTTTATCCCACGGATAATCCCTGAACAAACGCAAATTAAGTTTATTGTGGAAGCATTTTTTGTTTTTTTTTCATATCATGTACTCCAGATTATGACCATTACTGTAAGGTTCTATTCCATTCGTGATTCTCAGTGAATTTAATTAAATTAATCTCCATCCAAAATTACTTTATATTTCAAAGAAACTAGTCAAATCCATTGACTAAGTTTTACTTCAAGAAAATGGAATTTTACAATCTTGAGTATGGAATTATCAAGGACGGTCATTGTTTATAAAAAAAAAGAATTTTTTTCTTTATATTTATAAACATGCAAAGTTTTATTTAATATCTACGATAGCATAATTTTCAAATAATTCATATTAAATATTAATTTAATAACATATAAATTTAAAAAAATTATTTTAAAATTCTTCTTTTTCTCTAAAACTTATCTTAAAATCAAGACTCATACGCAATGAACATGGGAGATGAGTAATAGGTGTATTGGAAAACCAATGGATCAGTTTAAGTCCAAATGCGTTTTACAACATAGGGTGTGATTTAAGATACGTCAGTGTTGTCGTGGGTGGTAGCATACCCATCTTTCCTCTTTGACCCTACTCTTGTGGTGCCTCATCCTCAAAGTTGAGATATTTTTATTTATTTATTTATTTATTTATTTATTTATTTATTTATTTTGACAAAAGCGACAAGCACCTCCAAATCAGGGTGGACAACTCGGCACCCGTATGCACGTGCACTCACCTTGTGATCGTGGGAGTTCGAACCTAGGATTGTCCCAACCAATGAAACCCTATGCAAGGGACCCGGTACCAAAATAGGCCAAGAGGCCGCTAGTATCCTCAAAGTTGAGATTGAAATCAGGTGGTTGTTGTTGGTCCTCATCTTGCGTGAACTCCAAGCTCCTTATAACGATGGATTCTATTGTCAACAACTTTAGTTTTTTTGTTGCATGAGCTGTATGAAACCAATATAGTATAAGAAAGTCGATATGACGGATCAATTTCGCGTAAACAAGTTGTTTAGTTTGAAAGCATTAATAATTATTATTTGGAAAAAACAGAGATGTTAGAATATTCTAGCTTGATAATTCTCTTTGATAATTTCAAATGATTATCATTCATATAATCTTACTAATTAATTGAACAATTAATATGAATATTATCACCAAAAAAACTTAATTTTTATTATAAAATCACATCTAATATAATTGAAGCTTAACAATATTAATGACAACAATCATATCTATCTTAATCTTGCTAATCATGTACTTAAGTTTTTTTTAATGTGAAATTTGATCCACTTTGATTGCTAGTTGTTGGATCAAACTTAAATGACAAGCTAAATTAATACAAGTAATTAACATTTATCATTATCTATGTCTCCTTCTAGTGCTTGTCTCTTTCTCATTGATAAGATCTTAAAACTCTTACCTATTATTTATCTATTATTTAGAGAAGTGATTTGCATTCCAAATGCCATAAAAGTATAACATCTTAACAGTGATATATAAGCAATATCAAATACAATCAGTAGGATTTGCACTTGAATTAATGATGCAAACTTAAAAGTTATTAAGATTATCTTCAATTCATAATATAAACTTGACAATTGACTAAGATTAGTACTAGTTTATCTTATATGATCATTGTCTCATTATAAACATTGTAAACATTTTTATACAATAGTTATATCCCAAATACTTTTCATATTCTCAAAAAATAATATCATCCATGCTCTTGCCTTATTTTTTTGGTTACGAAACTCCAATTTTTGTATTTAATCTACTTATATTCCTTTTAGAACAATAAGGCTCCATCAATTCCATTGAAATGAATCTTAGATTATTGAAGATGTAGGCCAACAGTGAAATCAAGCCACTTGAACCTCTTTATGGCACCATCTAATTGGAAAACATAGAACAAATGCAATAAGCCACTAATGAACTTCCAACTAGAAATGGCCACATTATCAAGTGAAAAAGTTTTGGGACATGCTTTAGAGATAAGGAAATGTTTCATGTTTGCATCCATGATAGAAAGGAAAGAGTACTAAAGCAATCAAAAGCATTGCATGTAGTTGCTATTTGTCTCCATGAGATAAGAAACTTGTACATGGTTTAAAGCCAAGCTAGGCAAATGTATGGTGGCCAAGTGCAAATATTTTAGGTGATCATTCTATTATATATGATGGGAAGCATGTGCAATGTTGATGTCAAAATGAAACATGATCTTATTGTTCATCCTCTGTCGATAAATGAGTTTCATCGAACTAATTAAAAACTTACATTGAACTAAAATGAGATCAAGATTTATAAATTCAAACTAACATTTGTTTGATATGAGATAATTAGTCCTTATGAGTGAAGCAGATGTTTTATATTGAAAATAGTTTATTTGATGATGGTTTTCAAAAGGATTTATGAAAGTGGCAAATTGGTTCACCAAGAGACTGTTTGCAAATATGGTGCAAAATTTGAAAAAAAAATATTAGAAGAAAATACGATAACGTATAAATGAGAGTTATACGATATATCATGGATTAGTAATTTATTAGATTTTCATACAATGGTTACTATTTAAAAAATATATTTCATAGCAAGTTGGTCTAATTAATGTATATTGGAAAATGGACTTCATGAATGGGATACCTCTCAATGTTATTGACTAAGAAAATAGAAAATTATATCTTGCAAAATGATGGTTCAACCACCTCTATATGCTACTTTCTTAGTTCAAAAATTAGTTCCATAATATACTTTGTTTTCTTTCAATGAATTATAAGAAACAACTAATAACAAACATTTATATAAAGAGCTTATCATTTGGCACTCCATGGTAAGTTAAAATAATATTATTAGGATGTTGGAATAATTCTAGAACTTAGAGAATATCTTGTTCAAGACAACTCACTTCATCAACCTTAAACAATGACTCAAATTTGATGACTCAACTCTTATCTCTTCAATAAAATAGACCAAATAATTTGGTTCAAAAATCACCTTAAAAAACTTATGTCAGAGAGAGTGGGAGGTGTAATGTAGAGAAGGGGCTTTGCTACCAACCATGGTCTTCATATGGAACTCTTTAATGAGATGGCTAAATCTTTAAAAGAATCTATGGTCACTATCAACTCAAAAGGGCATTAAAAAGTCTTTGAAAATCTTTCTACAAGGCTTTTGCAATACATCACAAGGCATTCAAACATCTAATCCAAAAAATAAAAGATAGAGTGGGGATAGAGGCAGGGATGAGTGGGAGTAGTAGTAGCAATTAGTCCATGGCCCAACCAACACCTCCATGTGCTTTTATGTTATATTATTGAAAAAGGTGGCAAGTGATGAAAGCTCTGGTAGGAGAAAGGTAGAGAGAAAGAGTGACACCTTTCTTTGCATCTCTCTTTGCAAGAGGGTCCTTATGCTTCACTTATCAATGCATAGTTTTTGTGTGGCTCTTCTTCATCTACCCTCCTCTTCTTGAATGAGACCTTTCAACCAACTCAACAATCTTGATGAAGCTCCTCTTCTAACCCTATAATGGATTAAACAAACTCCTTGATAGGACTCAAACTATAATAGAGTACTTTGTATATTTGTAATATGAGTACTTCATATCATCATGTAATATGAGTACTTCATAACATTGTTCATATTCAATTTAGTTCTTAAGTTTCAACCTTGTATATCTATGGTATGTTAGATGAGTGGGTACTCTATATTAGATGATTATTTTGTATATCGTGAATATATCTTGAATACATTATCTCATATTAAATTCAATTCTTCCTAAGATTCAAAGATAAGTACATAAGAATTAAAACCTTTACATCTCCAGTATATATGCTAGGCTAGTAGTCTATGTTATATTGTTATCTTGTATAGTTATGGCCTAAATAATATATATAAAAACCAATATAATTCAAGCATATAAGAACTTAACCTTCTTCTTAGTATTCTATATCCACTCTAATCCTTCCTATTCTATATTCACTCTAATTCTTCTATATCTCATTTCAACTTTGTTAGTAAAATTTATTTACCTTTTCTTTTCCTCAATCCAACAAAACATGAATGTCTATATTCTCTTGATAAAGACCTTTCATAGGCTCAATTTAATCATAAAAGGAAAAAGCAATGTGATTAAGATCCTCTAAATTCATGCATGACAACATAGATAGAATGGAATGTGTTGCATGTCTTGTTGGGTGACCATGGTGGCTCCCTAAGCTTTTCATGACCTTTAGGAATTGTGTATCATGTCTCCTTTTTAGCATGTCTACCTGTCTAAGATAAGATCATATCTTTTCCTTGGAAGACCTCACTTTACATACATGCTATGCTGGAATTGTACCAATTTTCACAACGAAAGTTGGTTAACACACGCCCTCTTACAAGAAAAGAAGCTGAGGGTTTGAACTATTGTGCATGTCTAATTATTATTGGTATAATTTTATTTTTAATCATTAAATTATAATAGTATATTCATATGTTTAATTTACTTTGAAGATTACAAAATTGAATATGGTCATATTTTTCATAGTTTACGAATCGATTTATGATTTTTTTTTCAGTTTAAAAACAGAACTGAACATTTTTGGGTTAAGGTACCAAAATGAATATGAGAAGCTTAGTCAAAATTTAAATAACATTATTAATTTTTAATTTCTTTGATATTATGACAATGTCTAAACTTTGAATTGCTAACAACATTCTTATCTGCATATTTGTTGGACTTAATAGGCTATTGAGTTGGCCCAATTAGAAAGAGCCCAAAATACATACTTCATGCAATTGGAGATATTTTTTGAAAATATTATAAAATTATTGTTAAAATTCAGAAAATATATATTTTTTTGAAAAGTGGATAAACCATATTTATTTATTAATTAAGGTTGGAAAAAAACCATCGGGGTTACATATATAAGGGTTCATAGTTGAACCGACAGTAGCAGATGTTCATCGTGGACCCGATGTTACAGAAAGAGAAAAACAGGGGCAGGCATGGGGTGTGACCTTTCCGGCCCCTACGTGCCCCCACATGCCCTGGACCTTAACCTGGTTCCTCCTTTTCAAAATCCGCTTCCGGGGATCTTTGTGCTCGTTCCTCCCTGGTGAGGGCAAGGCTTCGTCTGACAATGGTGTGTATATCTTGGAGTTTGCTGCCTTATGGTGGCATGCGATGCATCGAACCACGATAGAAAAAGGAAACCTATGTGGCGGAGTAGATTCGAGTAAACATAGTGTTTATCTTGAAAACACCACCTGTTCCTTTCCAGCTAGAGACTCCAGGTTACGGCCATGCCGAGCAAGTTCCAACCCTTCTGGAGATCCATCTCCATTTGTTTGGAGAGTGTGATACAACCCCACAAATCTTGTATCTGGTTGGGGAGAGATGCGAGTCCCAGGAGGCCTCTGTAGTGGAACCAGATCTTCCTCAAGTACTGGCATCAGAGTAGCAGGTGTTTAGTGGATTCCTTCTCCTTGTCGCATTGGAAGCATCTTGTCTTATCGGTTTTCCATTGTCTCTTCATGAGGTTTTGGAGCGTGGGAAGCTTGTCATCTCATGACAACCATGCAAAGGGCTTAACCTTCAGTAGGCATGCCTGCCTCCAGAAAGAAACGGTGAGAGGACACCTTTCCCCACCATCTATTCTGAAGTGGTAGAGGGACTTGATTGAGAAGACTTGATTCAGAGTTAGTCTCCATTTTCGTCTGTCTTCTCAATCCGTGCCGCTATAGGCGAGTTGTTCCTAAATTCATTCCATCAGCTCTGTTGCTCCTAGAGTCAAGGGGCCAAGTCTGAGGATCCGGATGCCCCCTTGTTGGTTGCATTGCGCTTCCTTGATTGTCCGGTTTTCCTTTACTATCAGGGTCTGGAGTTCAGGGAAGGATTGGTACGGGCTTAGGCCATTGATCCAGTTATCAAACCATAGGCTAGCTCTCTCGCCCGATCTAGTCGTGGCGACAATGTTTGCCATGATGAGGTCAGTTTGTTCCACCATCCCTCTCCAGAAGTAGGATGACCATGCTGGTGCTTTCTTATACGGGTTCAATTGAGAGCACCGATAATAGGCGTGTGCTGTGATTCTTCTGCAGATGCCCTCCTCCCCATGGAAAATTATGAAAAATGATATGAGAAACATTTGATGGAAGGAAATATGATAATATTTAATCAATAAATTAAGAGATTCAAATATTTTTCCTTAATGTTTGCTACCCTTTTTCCTTTCTCTTCACATTTAAGCACATTCAATTTTGTTCAAGTATTAAAATTAAGAAAAACATAAACACAGAAAGATTTTTCCATACTTCAAATACCTTTACTCAGAAACAATATCTCCATCTAGCCACCATGTATGATGTTTTTATTATTAGATTTTAATCAATTGTTTGAATAACCCATATGTCTAAACTTTATATTTAAGTTGGAAATTGTGAGATTATGTGACGTGTTGAAGCTAAGCACGGCCGTGCGAGTGTAAGGGAGCAGGCGTCGCGATGGTCGTAAATACACATCTATATTTGCAAGCAGTGTGCGTAAAGTGGAAGAGCAGGCGTGCGACAAAGACAACCTTGAGCACGAAGTCTTTGAATTGAAGGTCGTGCACATCTATGGAAAACTCTCTATCGGCACACAGAGTCGAAACACGGGCGTGTTGATCTTAAGCACGGGCGTATTCGTCCAATTTCAAGTTAGGGTTTATCTAAACAGTGGTCGATTGCTATAAATAGTGGACTATTGTTAGGGTTTGTATTATGGTGAGAAAGAATGGTGTTGAGAGAAAAATCTAGGGTTTGGAGTCCTGAGAGGAGAAATATTATTCTTTTGAGTGAGGGTTTCTTCTTGGGAGACGACAAGCTTGAGGATAGTTTAAGCCACCGGTATTTACTCATACAGTGATTCTCTATTCCCCGCCCCCGTGGAGATTTAGGCATTTTTGCCAAACTCCACGTAAATTCCTTATGTTTGGTTTGTGAGTATTTCTCTTTCTCTTACCCTATTTGTGTGTGTGGTTGGAGATGTTGCTTGACAGGTTGTCTTGAACATTGTTTGTCTGTGAGTGGTGCTTCCGTGGAGGGTAAATTATAGCGATTTACCCCAAAAGAAATATAAATGCTTTGTAATTGAATTATTTTAATTAATGATAATTTGTTAATATTAGTGCAATTTGACAAGTTATGATAATTAAGAAGCTTATCTAATCCTTAAATAATTATTTTTTGTTTGTTTTTTCTCTAAATCCTAAGTTTCCATTGCTCCTCTCTTATTTTCTTTTCTCATCCTTTCTTAATTATATATTGCTTCTTCTTCTCTTACTTTGACCCATTGAACATTGACGAATAAGAATGATTAAGTTATTTCCATGTCTATTTTTCATATTTGTGATTCCAATTATTCTCAATTCACAAGTATAAGCATCTAAATCACTAAGATTAAGAGCATGAGATATGATGACCTTCTTCCCTTTTCCTCTTGAAATAGATTGGATTCCAAAAAAAATATATGACCTTATTTTATATTAATTATAGATTCAACAACTAAAGCATGTTCATTAGCAAATTGCAAATCCAAAATAAAAAAGCTAATATTGATTTTGAGTTGATATGACCCACCTTTAGTGAGTATTTGTGATCATTATCTCATGCTTCAATTGTACAATCAATCTCTATGTGGTGCATCATATTTTAGTTTAACTTTATTTTTTCTATATGATATATAGATTAGGAAATAGCTAATCTCATCTCAATATCTTGACTTTTGCAAGCTTTCATTACCTATTTTATTACTCAAAATAATTGTTCAAGGACTCAAGGTAAATGGACAAATTACATAGTTTTATGAACAAGTTTACTATGCTTTATCATTTGAGAATAATTCTCAAACAATGTTTGATGGCTTTATGATATATGATAAGCATATATTTTGTTTGGCAAAAATTGGACCTCTATAGGAGATCTAGTATCTTGTTTGAACTTAGTGCAATTTATCATATTTTAATTACATATTGTTAATTTAATTTTGTTGTTGTTGTTGTTAATTGCTATCTTAAAGCATCTGGGAGCATCATCCACCATTCTTCTAGGCATGGTTTTATTCTAAAACCTCTCACTTGTACATCCAAGGTCACTTCTTTAGGTTCCATAACATTCTTGTTTTATGTCTATATTTGTATGGAAATAAGTCGTTTTGTAGCGGTTTTAAAGGCATTTCATGGCGGTTTTAACCGCCACGAAATACTTTTTGTGGCGATTAAATAACCGCTGCGAAGGCGAGCGTCGAGAGAGCATTTCATGGCGGTTTTGACCAACCGCCGGTATAACCGCCGTTATCAGCATAATGTACTTCCCGACGGCCCTCAAAACCGCCGCAAACTGTTGTAGCGGAAGAAGAGCTTGCATTTTGTGACAGTTAGGAATAGGGATGGCAATGGGGCGGGGCGGGGGCGGGGCAGGCCTCTACCACAACCGCCCAGCCTGAACCAACCCCTGCCCTGCCCCGCGCCCAGCCCCGCTCAAATAGTGGTATTTTCAATACCACAACCTCTACCACGGTTTTTCCTCATTCCCCGCCCCGCCCCGCCCCGCCCCACCATGGTATTAAAAAAATGATGTTTTTTTAAAAAATGAAATAGAATGAGATTTTTTTTATATAAACATGGGAATACAATTAGTTAACAAATAAAATAAAAAAGAATTTCATTGGACTTTGGGTTGGGTTATGTAAATAGTAAAACCCATTTCTAACATGAGTGATGGGCCTAAACCATAAGCCTAAACATTTTCTTAGCGGAGCAGGGCGGATTTAAAATGGATGTTTACCAAACCCACCCCAACCCGCACTCCTTACAAAAAATCCCTGCCCCGCCCCGCCTCACCTCGTGCCCTGCTCTCTAACAAAAAAAAAAAACGGCCCCATTCGGGGCAGATCGGATCGGAAACCACGGATCGGATAGGGTTTTGCCATCCCTAGTTAGGAAACCGTCGCAAAATGTATAAAAAAATACCTTTGGCAGTTAGCAACGGTTCATAATCGTCGTGGAATGCCAATAAAATTTCTTAATCTTGGCATTCCGTGGCGATTGGAACCACCGCGAAATGCCAATCAATCTGTATCCTTGGCATTCTACGGTGGTTTGAATCGCTGCTAAATGCCAATCAAATTTTTATAACATAGTACATCTTGAATTTGAAGAAGTTTTATTTCCTAGTATACTTGTGTGTTTTCTAGTTCAACATGTAGTGTGTTTTCCCTCTATTTGTGTTATCCCTATCTTATGAAGGATGTTAAGAGGAACCCTTTATTTGATTGGTGCTCCTTTCTGTTTGAATTCTTATTAAAATCCATTTAAAGTAAGACTATCTCAATGGATGCCGTCTTTTACCAATAGTAGTTTTTGAGGCACTCTACCTAAAAATTTATTTAATTTAATTACTATTTTAATCATCTAATTTTAGACATGATGCAGAGCTGTAACTTTAATTTAATTACAAGCTTGTGGAAATGGATTTCGATGAAGATCAAGGACTGGACCAAGGTGCACTTTAAATGTCGTCGACGATAGAGCTTCAACGAGAGGTTGAGGAGAACAAATGTGTGGTCTGAAGCAACGTCGAGACGATCCCCACCGACAATACAAGCACCAAAAGGACCCATGCAGGTGTGCAAGCAATGCTTGTGACTCAGGCACGGATCTAAAGAGTGCCGACAAGCAATGACTTACTATCGTTGCGATGGAATAGGGGCATAGGAGCTCAAAGTGCAGGGGAGGTGGACAAAAGGCACATGGAGAAAGAGAGGAAAGAGGAACAAAAGGAACGAGAAGAGCTAGAGACAGAGAAAGAAAACTAAGGGGTGGTGACACCCCTATGACCAAGCGTCGGAGAAGAGGGATGGCCGGAAGACCAGAATGTGCATCACATCTTGTTATCGTTGGACAGTGAGATGATTAGATTAACAAAGATGCTTAAAAGTTATTCTATTGCGAATGTAACAAAGATTAGAGAGGGAATTGTGGATTGAAACACCCTAGAGACGGCACTAAAAGTGGTGCCCGGCTGGAGATGGAGTTGGAGCTTGAAACAGTTTCGAGACTGGTGGTTTATCGTCTTTGTCCCTCGCCGGAGGAGGCGTGCGAATTGGTCGTTGGATATCTGGAAATTGGAGAGGGCTGACGACGAATGACATTGGGTGTTAATCAAAGGCCTCCAGCTCTTCTGTTGGCACCGAGATATCGCCTTTCGTCTCCTGAAGCCAATCAGAGAGTTAATATTTATAGATGAAAAAGGAGTGCCTTCTATGACGACGTGAGAGTGGTCGTCCAGGTGCAATGAGGGAAACGACTTCCAACCATAATCAAGGCGAGCATAGTTAGTCGGAAGTATGCATTTGCGGTGGAGATAGAGAAGGGAGAGCTGGAGCTCCCATGGAGTAAGGAGAAGACACGAATTGAGTCATCAGAAAACTCAATTCCGAAGAGACCTTCACGGCCGAGGATGGAAGCCTAGGCAGAGCCCCCAACGAAAGGGGAAAGGTCGCTTAATGTGAGAGGAGAAAGGTAAGGATGGAAATGGAGGCTCGGAGCGACCATCAGAGAGATCCCGACGAAGATAGTTGGCTGGAATCTAGATCAAGGAAGACGGGCATCAAGCAGTTCCTTGGGGACGAACTAGGGATAGCACGGACAGATCATGTGTTCCCTGTTATCCAACGGTCACAACAGTGAACCAGATGCATGGGAGGATTGAGGCCAAGTTAATCCTGTTCTAGTGTGTTAGAGGGCTTACCATCGACCCGCGGTGGAGCAGTCCATGATGAAGTCATCCACGTTTCGGATTCTTAGAGGAGGGAATGACTGAGAGGGTTACTGACAAGGCAACAAAGTCCTACGTGGATAGAAAACAAGCCATATAGGATGGAGCGGAGGTGGAGGCGAGAGAACTCGACGCCTAAATAAGCACTTTTTCACCTCGGAGCTCGCTGGCGTGGGTCATGCGTAGTAAGCATAGAGGTGGCAACAGATCAACAGAGCAAATAAATCCTAGCATGACAGCTTAGAGCAAAGGGACCCATGAGAAGTGTGCCCAACTCGCATTTGTGCTAACATAACCGGGACTGACAAATCAAAAACAACCACATAGTGAGGATGGATCCCTCAGTGCATATTAAGGGCCTGCGAGCGAGCGGGCAGGGTTGGGGCTTAAAAAGATTAAAATCTTTTTAAACAATTCTGGAGTGCAACTTGCCCATCAAAAAGGCCCAATAATGCTTGCTAATGAAATGGATAGAGGCCCTATGAGGCAATTCAATTATATGAGCCCGAATTATATACCTTCACCAAAATTATCAGACTAATAACACGTTGAGGGGGAACAATCCAGGAGAAATAAATAGTAAAAATGAGATCCACAACAACAACAAATCTTTGTCGATAGGGGGAAGGGTTGAACATTGATCAAAGTAAAATGTCCCTCATGCTCATCAGGGGATCCTGAAATCTGGCCATCGATGCGGCATGGGAGCTATTATTATAAAGGAGGAACATATTGTCATGGAAAATGGAAAATGGAAAAAGCGCTCATAAAGGAAGAACCTTGAAAATTGAGGAGTCAACAATGGTACCCTTAAGACCAAGAGGCGGCCTAGGAAGGTGAAGCAAGGAACACTAACTACTAGGTAACAAGGAAAAGACCTCAACAAGGAGGAAACACCCACTAAGCGACGAATGGACCGAATCAACCCAGAAGATACAAACTCTTTCCTTTCTACTGTTCCCATCACTCTTTCTAATTGGCCTAACAAGGAGCTAATCTTAGCTGCCTTAATGGTGGGTGTGGACTTGGAGCACTATTGGGATAATCTATCTACATATCTTTCCGACAAAATTAGAATTTTCCAAAACCAAAGAACACCCTACGGGGAGCAACTAAGCCCCCTATAGGACGACATGGGACAGGGTCATAATCAGTAAATCAATAAAGATAATATCTTGGAACGTAAAGGGACTGGGAAAGAGGGAAAAACAGTTCCTGGTAAGGGATTACCCGCACCTCCATAAAGTGGACATTTTCTGCCTATAAGAAACCAAACTCAAATAATAGATGACAAAATTTGGAGATTGCTCGGAGGAACAACATACAACAATAAACTAGTACTGCCAACAAATAATACAAGAGGCGGATGCTACATCAAATGGAGCAACACTAAGCATAGGTTGATCTCCAGCAACTAAGATACCTATTCACTCACTACCAACCTAGAAAATGTCATTGCGGGTACCAATATGATGCTGACAATAGTATATGGGCCCTGCAAATGATCCCAAATGGAACACTTCTGGGAAGAAATCAAGACTATTAGAGCGAGGTTGGATGGACCTTGGATCATAGGGGGAGATTTTAATGCTACCAAGAACATAAGAGAGCGTAATGGAGACCCACAAAACAACCTGGATATAGAATACTTCGACAATATGATCCAAACCCTATAGTTGTTTGACCCTGCACCCTTATAAGGGCGACAATTTCATATGGTCAAATGGGCGCCTGGCTATGGGAAGATTGAATCGTTTCCTAGTCTCCACTGAATGGCTTACAAAGTATCCTAGGATATGTTAAACCTTGGAATCAGATTAAATCACACACCTATAGGCCTAGAATGCGGAGTTTATGAACGTTTGAAAGGTCTGTTTAGATTTAACAGGGGTTGGGGGACAAAAGAAAGATCATGTGAAATGATCAAGGAATGGTGGGGCGACCAACTACTCGGGGAATGGAGCATTCCTCATCGCCAAGAAGATCTCCCTTTTAAGCAAGAGATTGAGAAAATGGAATGCAAGTGTCTTGCTGATTTAGACTGCTTGTATATCATCTTGACCATCACAAGATCATCAGTTTGGAACTCAAGGGGTCTCCTCTTTTGATCAATCCAATGCTTCATGCTGGAAACAGCTCACTCCAAGCAAGTCTTGGTCAGTTCCCTTTTATTATCCCAAGCTTGTACACAAGTCCTGACTGTTAAAAGTGCTCTGATTGTACCTGCAACCAAGGTATTGGAGTCAAGGGCTGCTGTCCCTGCACCACTTCAAATGGGCTTCTCCCAATAGCTTCAGACCTCTGAAGGTTATAAGAAAACTGAGCAACATCAAAATTCTCAGCCCAATCCTGTTGATTTGCGGACACAACATGGCACAAATACAACTCCAGTAATGCATTCATGCATTCAGTTTGCCCATCTGTTTGGGGATGCATGTTGTAGAGAACTTCAGTTTAGTGCCCAGAAGTCTAAAAATGCCTCTCCACAAGCGGCCTATAAAACATGAGTCCCTATCACTGATGATACTTGCAGGCACTCCCCAATACTTAACAACATTGCTTATGAACAAACCAGCAGCTTCCTTTGCAGAATATTTCGCAGGGGCATGAATGAATGTACCATACTTGGAGAATCTATCAACAATGACCAGAATTGATCCAAACCCCTTTGAACAAGCTAGTGCAGAGATGAAGTCCAGAGAGACTCTCCCATAAACAGGCAAAGGTTGCAGCATGCCTGCAAGAAGTTTGACCTCACCTTTGTCCTCTTGGCATGTTAACATGTCTTCACAAAGAACTCAACATCAGCCAACATCTTGGGCCAGAAATACACATCTTGCACCAATGCTAGATTCCTTTGGACACTTGGGTGACCAGCCCATGCAGTGTCATGACACTCTTTGAGAATCCTCCTCAAGTTTCCCCACTTTGGCACATACATACGCCTACCTTTGGCATAGAGTACTCCATCCTCTATCCAAAATCTCTATGTCTCTCCCTCCTTTACCAACTTGATCAAGTTCTGAGGGACATTATCCAACTTCAACCCCTCTTTGATACTGTCTTTCAGCTCTCCCTGAACCTAAAAAATAGCAGCCAATTCAGCCTTTCTCCTGAGTGCGTCCGCAATAAAATTGACTTTTCGTGGGTTGTATAGCAGCACATACTTGAATTCAGCCAAGAAGTCTTGCCATCTAGCCTGTTTTGGACTCAACTTTTTTTGAGATTGGAAGTAGGAAGTTGCAACATTATCAGTCATGACAACAAATTCAGAACCAAGCAAGTAGTGCCTCCATTCTCAAGCAGTGCACAATGGTTGTCATCTCTTTCTCTTGAATGGTGTATCGCCTCTCTACATCATTCAACTTTCTACTTTCATAAGTAATTGGATGCCCAGCCTGCATCAAAACACCACCAATTGCAAAATCAGATGCATCAGTGTGCACTTCATAAGCCAACTCCAGATTTGGGAGCTGAAGACAAGGTTCCTCCATCACAACAGATTTAAGATCATCAAAGGCAGATTGACAAGCAACAGACTAGTCCCAAGCATTTGCCTTTTTCAACAAATTAGTCAAGGGAACAGCTCTTTGTCAGTAGTTTTTGATGAATCTTCTATAGTAGTTCACCAAGCCAAGAAAAGACCTCACTTTACTGACTTTGGTGGGAGGTTGTCACTCTTGCACAGCCTTCACTTTTGCGATCTTCCCCTCCTTGATACAATGCCCCAAGAATGACACATGGTTTTGAGCAAATGAACACTTCTCCCTTTTTACATAAAGCTAGTGCTCTTTCAACACCTGAAGTACATCTCTCAAGTGGGACACATACTCTTGTAAAGAGTTAGAATACACCACAAGGTCATCCAAGTATACAACAACAAATTTATCAAGGAAAGGCCTGAAGACTTGGTTCATCAAAGTACAAAAGGTGGCAGGAGCATTTGTTAAACCAAATGGCATCACCAAGAATTCAAATGAACCATACCTTGTAATACAAGTAGTCTTCGCTTCATCTCCCAGGGCAATCTTCACTTGCCAATACCCAGAGTACAAGTCAAGCTTCGTGAAGAACTTCGCACTCCCCAATTGATAAAGGAGATCAGCAATCAAAGGAATATGATACTTGTTCTTGACAGTGAGTTTATTCAATGCCTGATAGTCAATACACATCCAGAGGCTTCCATTTTTCTTCTTTTGGAACAAAACTTGAGCACCATAGGGAGCTTTTGAAAGCTGAATGAAACCTGCTTCAATCAGCTCATTCAATTGACTCTTCAGTTCAACAAGCTCCGGGGAAGACATTCTGTATGGGGATCAGGCTGGAGGCCTTGCACCAGGCTCCAGCTCAATTATATGGTCTACATCTCTTCGTGGTGGCAACATTTTGGGTAACTCCTTGGGCATCACCTCCCTGATTTATCCAACACTTGTACAACATCCTTGGGCAACAATTGAGGGCTCACTTTACTTGAATATTCAGCCTTCAAAGACACAAGAAAAAGTCTCTTCACCCTTCTGCATTCTTGACTTCAGATGCATGGCAGAAAGAGCAGCTACCTCTTTTCCATGAGTATGACTTTGCCTCTTCTCCTTAGCCAACCTGATTGCAGGTACAAAGATATCTTGGCCCTTCTGTGTGATCATCAACACATTAGAATGGGGAATTGGAATAGCTTTTGCTCTCTCCATGAAATCAATTCCCAGCACAAGAGTGAAATCATCCATTGGGATAACTGATAAGTTCAGCAACCCACACCATTTCCCTAACTTCAACACCACATTCCTTGCTACACCAACAAGTGGTTGTGCCACAGAATTCACAGGTTTGATAGATCCTTCAGACTTGAATACCTTTAACTTCAGCTTCTTGGCTTCCTCACATGAGACAAAGCAGTGAGTAGCACCGGTATCCAACAAAGCTTGTGAATGAATCTCATTCACCAAAGCATAAACATACATCAAGCCCTTAGGCAACTCAACCTGTGTACCTGGTTGTTGTGCCTTCCCCACAGCAGCTATGAGATAAAGTGAACTCATGTTCGTTGGATCACTTTCTTTCTCATCTATCTGGGCAGCCAAGGCATTGATTGCCTTCTTCGGCGGACAATCTCTCACAAAGTGTGGACCATCACAAAGGTAGCATCCTCTAGCCGCTTGGGACTGAACTTGAGTAGACCCTCCAGCCTTCTCCTTGTACTTGCCCTTCTCTTGCCAATTTTTTCCCTTGTATCCTTTATCAGCTCCCACACTCTTAGGAGTGTAGTCCCTCTTACCTTTGGTGTGGAATTCTTTGCCTCCTTGCTTCCCAACTTGCCCATCCTTAGGCATCATGGGTTTAGGATCAGCAGCCTTCTTGAATTCCACCAAGGACTTAGCAACAGTGATAGCTTGAGACAAGGTTTGCACAGCTCTCCTTTCAAGCTCAGTTCTTGCCCAGGGCTGTAAACCACTCATGAAATACAACAGTTTGTCATCCTCCTTCAAGTCAGAGATCTCAAATAACAAGTTAATGAACTCATTCACATATTGCCCAATTGTTTCGGAATGCCTCAACCATCGAAACTTCTCCTTAGCTTCGGACAAAGCATTGCCGGGATAGAAATGCTTCTTGAAATCCTCCTTGAAGTCAGCCGAAGAGTTCAACTGAACAACACCTTGCTCCATCTCGTTGCTGCGTCTTCGCCACCACAGCAAGGCATTACCCGTGAAAAAGAGTGTTGCAACAGAGATCTTCTCCTCATCTCCAACAACATTTGAATACTTCAGGTATCACTCCATACTCCATATAAACAAGTCAAGCTCTTTGACATCCCTCCTGTCATCATATGAAGAGGGTTTAGGAGCATCAAACCTGATGGAGTCATGCCCAACAGCCTGTACAATGACAACCTTCTTGCACAATACCAAATCATCCTTAAGATTTTGCATCTCTTTCTGGTATCCTTCCTGATGGGCAGCAAGTGCATCTCTGATTTCTTTCACTTGTGCATTCACTTGATCCATGAAGCTTCCCATCATGCCATCAAGGGTTTGCTGCACATCTGTGTTTAAGTCTTCCAAGACACTATCAAGTCCTTAGGAAGACACTACATCTTTCTCCAAGAGAGTGCCTATGTCACCCACCGCCTTCTCCATGCGCACCAGCCTGATTTACACATCAGAGAGCTTATGCCTATCGCGTAATGATTCTTTCTCCTTAGACTTACTTCCCTTCACCTTCACAACAGGACAAGTTTCCTCGTAACCTAGCTTAGCATCTTGCTAACCAACTTGAGAACCAGCCATCTGCCACAAACTTGGGCTTCTCCACCAAGAGAACAACAACAACAGCACAAATCGGAACTCTTCTAAGGAACTAGCTCTGATACCAACATGTCACGACCTCATGTTTCATTTCTCTGAGATCAGAGAAAACGAGGTTCTCCTAAGCTCCGTGATGGCGCTGGACAGTTGTCTCACCAAGGAAACAACTCCAATCAGCCTTACAAGAGGTTCAGTACACAAACACGGCACCAAACAAGAGGAGAAGAAGCTAATTAAGTATGGAAACACAAAGAGAGTATTCACAGAAGTTCAAGTTTGAGAGAATGAAGAACTTCTCATTCAACTCTCTTACTCAACCAACCAAGCAAGTATGAACGACTCTCTTCTCTTGGGGAAGAAGCTACAACCCACTCAATTACAAGTATGGATCCCTACCAATCAGTCCCATCTACTTGGACTTTTTAGTCCTTACAAGTATGGCTACAAGTAAAGCTCTACAGTTGTAAGAAAATATCTACCTAAGTATGGTTGCATGAAGTATACACACACATACACATGCACCATATAAGCCATCCGGATCACACATGATCCTATCCAACCAACTAGTCAAGGTTACAAGCATTCACAAGTAAAATCAGCTAAGTAACAAGACAACCTGCAGTCTAACTAGTGCGGGTCGTGACACTAAGGCAAGGAGACCCCTTATCCCCCCTTCTTTTTGTCAATGCAGCTTACGTTTTTAATGCAATGCTTACCACGACAAACAGGGTAAATCTCTTCAGAGGAATCCGATGTAGAGGAGAGTCGCGAATAGAAGAAATCATCTCTCTACAATAAGTAGATGATTTACTTATTCTCAGTATAGACGAACTGGAACACCAGAGGTAATTGAAACTCATCTTCTACCTCTATGAAGGGATATATATATGGGCTACAAACCAACTACCAAAAATGCTCACTCATCCCAATAAAGGCAATGACATGCCCACCAGAAATAATGGTAGGTATTTTTCAAGTGTAAGGCTGAAAGAGTTCTGGTCAATACATGGGTATCCCACTATCAGGGGTAAAGCCAAGAAAGGAGGATTGACAATTACTCATTAAAAGAGTCAAGAGAAGGACTGGGATCTAGCAAGCTAAGCTATTCTCCATGGGCGGGAGGATCGCTCTGATTAACTCCATCCTCTCCACAATCCCAAACTATTGGTTGGTCATATACAAAATACCAGAATGGGCCATCAAAACGCATTGACGCACTTTGATGGGACTTCCTACGGAAAGGCCCAAAGCTAAAAGGCAAAGCATACCGATTAGTATGTTGGACCCAAGGAGTATGGTGGTTGGGGGATAGTCGATCTACACTGCTTTAACATGTTCATGCTAGCAAAATAGCTGGTGGAGATTAATTAAGGGAGAAACTGGAATCTGCTATAAAATTATCCACCATAACTAATTTAGGATCTTATTTTTGAACCACCACAAAAACGTAGAGCACAAGCTTCCTACTTAGTTTCTCGCAAAAACAAATAGAGAAAGATGATTAGTGCGAATGAACACAAATAAAGCAAAAAGAGATAAAGAAAAATTAAAAATAAAAACCTAAGACTAATGACTAAACTAACAAACTTCTAGTATTCTTAGCAATCTAAAGGTCCTCGGCAACTCCGCCAAAAACTTGGTGAGAGCCAAATGCTTATGCTTATACCGCAAGTGCACGGGTCGTGTTAAGTAATAAAGTGGACTATAAAAGTCGGATGTCGAACCCACAAGGACCTAGAACACTTGTACTACCTAATTGTCTGTTACTTAGTCTATCCAAGAGTTGGGGTGAAGTTCTACTCTAATTGCCAAACTAAAGAGTCTCAAAATCAACACGTATGAAATCGATAAGAGTAGTAATGACAATCAATCATGAAAAGGAGATACTCGAGCAATGAATCCCCTCCGGATCCTTGTGGATAATTGTAGGTATGGACTCCTATTTGAAGATTGCTAGGTTATGGACCAAGAGTTCCTATGATGCTTTTATACCTTTCGTCGAGGTGAATTACTAACCTAATACCCTCATTACATTAGCGTTCTAAGGAACCTATATCTTGGAAGAGTCATGGGAATAAAAAATCTAAAGGAGTCTCTCGCCTTAGTACCTGATCTCTCAGTGTACTCACAACCCTCTCTATTGAAGTAGATCTACACATGGGAAGGCGTTTGCTTCTTCCCCTAGTAAATCCTATTGGTAATCAGAGCTGTCGCAACGTAGATGACCAATACCATACATAACATTCAATAGATCTCAAAACATCAAGCATTCATTCAATCATAGAAATTTATAATAAACAAGTTTAAGTTCTAATCTGGAGGTTCATTATGCCGAATTATCTAGCAAATTAGTTCCCCATTAAAGGGGAACACACATCCAATACAAAATATGAGAGAAAAGAATCAAACATAATGTGAAACACCCTTCCCTCCACCATTGGCGGAGTGCACAGAGCTCTTCAATGCTTTCCGTCACGTCCTTCGCTCCAAGATCTTCAACAAAACCCCAGTCTCCAAGTGGGAGAGGGGATAGGAGCTCCAAGACAATCAAAGGATCAAAAAACCCCCTATTCAACCATAATCCTTTCTATTTATAGTCCTTCGTGCGTTTTGAACATATTTGGTGCCATCTGGGTTCGTATGAGTTCGAATCTAAAAAAAATAAGTCTGGTCCCGTCTGAATCCCGAGCCGTGCAGGTAGTCATGCGGGTGCGCTAGCGTCTGCAAAGAGTGCCGCTTGGCCCGCACGACTACCGCTTTGGGCGTGCTTGATACATGGTCGCTTCGGTAAAACCTCACGGTAAATCGTGCGACCATACATGCGGAGCTACCCACCGTTCACACATTGCTCGGTATGAGTCGGATCAGCTTTGCAGAATCATGTGGCTAAGCGGTGCGGTGCAGAGGTGTACTGTGACTGGATTTCTACTTCGTGCGGTTGCATGAGCCTGCAAGCTTGCCCGCACGACCTCAATTAACTTGGATTTTTCCTCAAATGATGCCGAATCGCTTCATTTTTGCTCTCTAGGCCATCCAATGCCCTGTAAATGAAATTTAACACAAAATAAGTATCAAATATCAATGGGCTAAAACTACTCCAAATCACATGCATAGTATACACAAAAAATAATATAAAAATATGATCAATTGAACACTTATCATCTTGGTTTGATGCAACTCATGCCTCCAAAAAGCTAAAGCTGGTGCCAATGAAATCCATCGTCAAGTGGAGTCTTTTGTTCACCAACGAGGGGCCATCATTAAATGAGGAGGAAGATGACAACTTTGAAGACAACACCCCAGGAAGCAGCATTAGGGTTACTAAAACCTCATATCTATAGGGGAGCTAGAGTCTTCTATGTAAGTACACTAGTTTAACACTATTTTATTAAAATAAATAAACTGATGTGGTTTATTAATTTTTATCAATATATATATATATCTCTAATTATCAATAAAATAATTAGATAAGGCCAGTCGGAACACTGTTCATTTAAGGTTGCCTCCCATTTGGCTACTTGTACGGTATTTTAAGTATTTCCAACCGCATGGATGGAAAGAACATCAAAAAATAAGCTAACATGACAATTTTCATACAATTTAGTGAGGTAATGAGTATTCATCTTAAAGGGTGAAATTTTATAGAAATCTTATTGGTTCAGAATTTCACCCTTTAAGATGAATAATCACCTCCTCAAATTGTATGAAAATTGACATGTTATGTTATTTTTTTGATATTCTTTTCATTCATAGGATTGGATTTGGAAAAAATATGCTTCAAATGCCTCAAAATGAGGCGACCGTAAAGAAATAGTGATAAGACTAAAATAAAGTCTCTTGACTAAAGATCTCTTGACTTATTAAATACTCTTACTTAATAATACTCTTGACTTATTAAATACTCTTATCTTACTTAATAATACTCTTGACTTATTAAATACTCTTACTTAATAATATAGATAGATACTTCTTGGCTAAAGATCTCTTGACTAAGATAATAAAAAATATTAAAAAGAAACATTGCTAAGGGTATATATGTAATTTCAATTGTATCCAAGGTATATACACAATAAATAAGATTTGTAGAGACATACGCTTAAATAACCCCTTCTTTTTTTTAACAAAAAAAAATTGGGGGCTTCAAGTCCGACCTCATAGGAAAGAAACACAAATTCCCTATTTTATGGATTTTATTTTGGATTAATTTCAATAAAAATATTGAATTATTTAAAATTTTTCAATATTATAGTTGAAAATAAAAAAGCTGAGTTAAATCTAATTTTGTTGTAAAAATTTGCATTAAACGAAACAATCAAATCCATAAAATTTTTACAAGAATAATTTTTGGCTTTATACAAGTCATAAGATTTTACAAGCTTAAAAAAATAAAACAATAAAAAAGAAAATGCAAACATGGAAAACTGGTCATTTCTTACCGTTGCAAAAGTTTTCAAAAATAAAGGGGGTTTAATGCAAAATCAAACAGTTCTTCAAATCAAGACGGTTAATTTTTTTTCCTCCATTTCATTCTCTTCATTCTCTTGTTTTGCTTGGTATTCTTATTATTTCATCATCAATCTTTGAAGCAGTTTCCATTAAATTTAATCCAAATGCTATGCATCTTTGAGTTTCATTGTCCATTCTTTTTCCTGAATGTTTGTTCTTAAGCAGCTGTGGTATGTTGAAGACATTGATGAAGAGTACTTTCTAATCCTTGTAATGGGAACTATTATCAGTAAAGCAGCAGGTAGCATTGGAACTTTGCTAGGAAACTCATTTGTTGCTCCTTTTAAGGCCATCTTCGGCAAATCCTGCGAGTAAGTTCTGTTCATTCCTCACTAGTTTTACATTCGAATATTTGGCTTTGCTTTTTACTTGCCATGTTCTTCAGAAAGTTGAGTGATGTTATTTGGAACATTGACACTTAACCAAAATGATTACTTGATTTTGTTTTTCCATTGTTCGCTAGTGTTAAATTTGAACATTTTCTTAACATATTCTTCCGGAGTTGAATTATGCCATTGATTAAAGAGACTTATAGAAATGATTGCATAAATGATTGATACCGATTAGCTTTTTGTCGGTATCACCAATATCATTGTCTTGAGATAATTTGATGCAGTAATTTTGGTATATCTGTTTTGTTTAGTTAGAATTAATCTACTTTCTTTGTATTTCGCTCTTTGGGGAAGTTGACTAATGTTCTTTGTACAAAAACAAAGGTGTTGAATCGTTTACTTGAATGATTCATAGGATTTTACTTTTTCTCTTTGTATCACCAACTGTCACAATCTCAACATAGCTTGCAGCAGAAATCTTGGTAAATCTTTACTTTTACTGCTTCCAATTGTTTCCTATAGTCAAAAGAGAAATTATGAATGATCAATAGAAGTTAACTTTTTCTCCGTCTCACAAACATAACCCGTCTTGAGATAACTTGAATGATTATCAATCATTCATATAGTCATAAATCGAATTTCTCTTTCAGTTATGTTCATCATTTAAATGACAAAATGTTTTGAGATGTAACTGTTCTGACGAAATCTTCGTCCAAAGTCAAGTTAATGGCTTCATTTCATGTGCAATGTATTGTAAAACATATTTATTGAAACATTAGTTAAACTTGTTATTTTTATATCTCAAAAGGTATTGTTGCAGATTTAAGACAGTAATTCCATTGATACTTCAAATAATATGCAGAGGTGTTTGCCAAGGAACATGGGAGTTGATATGTTTCATTGAGAACTTATGTATCTCCAATCTACTCAGACTCTTGATGGTTCTGGTCCTCACTTATATAAGTAACCTTCTCCACTTCATCTTTATTTTTTTCACATTTAGACAATGTTTTCGATTCATTTATTCATTTATCAAATTGGCTCACAGGCAAAAATAAATAAACACACAATGGAAAAAAATTAACAAAAACTATGTTCCTATACACGCTTTCTTAACATTTAAATGTATTTATAGATAATGTTTCATCTAAGAAGCACCCATTCGGTGAATTCTAGTATATCGTGTGCCGTATGATACTGAGCCAATTTTAGGTTCCTTCAAGCCAAGATTAGGTACAACATTATCCATTTGAAGTACCTCATTGCTTGATTAAGATCTAAAATGAGCATA
The DNA here is from genome assembly GCA_026586065.1 of Dioscorea zingiberensis. Classification (NCBI taxonomy): domain Eukaryota; kingdom Viridiplantae; phylum Streptophyta; class Magnoliopsida; order Dioscoreales; family Dioscoreaceae; genus Dioscorea; species Dioscorea zingiberensis. The sequence goes on from CM048823.1 coordinate 44,991,601, forward strand.
TCATATTGCACACTAAGATTCATGATATGGCAGCACACAGTCATTTCTACTCGGAAATTATTTCGGATTTGAGTCGTGAAAACAACCTCTTGCAAAAATACTGGGTAAGGTTGTATCTGATAGATCTAATTGACCTTCCCACCCCACCTTATAGCATAGCAGAAGTACCGGGCTGCCCTTTTATATAACCAAATACATAGAAACATTGATGATTTGTATGCACATCTCTCTTGTTATTTCTGCAGAGAAATAAAATTTCTGCTGTACTGCTTTGGTTTGCAGCTCTACTGTTTGTCTACCTGCTTTTTAAGGTTGGTATAATCCAATGCATTGGGAGAAACCTCTGCAAGATTTCATGGGCTGCATGCACAACATACTGGACAGCACTGGAGGAGATGAGCTGCTTCCTGTGGCACAAAATCAAGAATCTGAAGGCGAACTTATCGACGTGGTGAAAAATTCAAAGACTTGGAAGAAGGATACAGTTCAAGTTATGAAGATGGTGATGGTTATTCTTCAGATGATTATGAGAGTGTGAGAGTGATGAGGAGAAGGAGATTAATGAGAGAGAAGAGAAGAGATGAGATGAAGAGGTCTTTGTATCCAATAAGAGAGAGTTTGAAAGGGAGGAGAAAATGTAGTAGGAGTGGAAGTGGGCATCATCATGTGAGATTGAAAACTAGGGAGGTTTCAGTTCATGTTAAGCACTCTGGGAGTCTTAGGCATTCAAGGCAGAACAATGCATTGAAATTGATCAAGAGAAGGAGAATTAAATGATTATATCCCTATTTATTGAACTTTGAGTATAATATGTTTGTAAGAATTATTGTGAAGTAATGATTATTCTTATTATAATTTTGTCACTTTTTTGGGTTTTGATTTACCCTCTTTTTATTACATCAAATTGTTGAAATGTCAAAGATATGCACAGTTCTTATTTTTCTCTCTTTTCATGGTTAATTTTTAGAAGAAAATGTGCTTATAAGTGTTTCTTTTGTCCTGTTTTTACCTGCTAATTCCAAAATTAATTTTTTTTGAAGTTTTAAAAGAGTACTAATTCTATAACGTATGTTAAGAGTAAATTAAGTAATATTGTATTTGAATTAAGAAAAAAGCTTAATGTAAGAAGTTTACAATGTTTCTTTGGCTTGAGAAACAGTACTCAGTTTTTTTTTTTTTTTTTTTTTTTGGAAAGATGGATAAACCATAGAGGTAATTATTTATTAGTCAATGGCACTATTTGGTACTATTTTTCACCCAAAACACACACACCCAAAACATTATTACATTAAGCCCCTACACACCCCTCCCAAGGACCCCAAGGGAAAAAACAAATAGTGCCGGGACCAATAGTTCATTATCTATAAACGATATTTATTTATATTAAAATTGAGAGTTTATATACTACATGTGTAATGAAAAATGGAGTCCCGAAATCTTGGACGATTCCAGGGCTTTACATTATCACCACACAATCAGCATGTAAATCTTAGGTGGAGCCATCCTAACTGTCATCGCTAGGGGCAGCAGGGGGAGCAGCGTCCTTGAAGTCATTTCCTATGGGGGCACATCCAAATCCTCCCGAGTGAATGTCAGGCTTCTTTTGGCCACAGATTCCATTGTCACCAGCTTTGGCCTCTTTGACATATGTACTGCATTAAATCATGAAAGCATTAGAAAACTAGTACTTTGGATGATTTATGTAAAAACTCGTTGTTTGTCGTGAAAGCATCTCTAGTTCATTTTCCTCATATATATGCTCCAGGTGATTGCAACCATTGCTACACTCCATCCCCACTGCCTTGGCTTGCTCAAGCTATCCTTGAGTGTATAGTCACCCCAGAGGTTATGAGAATCGATAGGAATGCGCTCAATCCCGAATAGTTGACAATAGTGTGCTTAGATATGTTCACTGTATGGGTATTAGATAAGGAGGCGTGGAACAGTTTCCTAGGCTTACCTACATAGGAAGCATTGGGGTACATTTCCACACCATCCTCTTTATCAGGTTGTTCATGGTCATGTTGATCTTTGAGAAAAACAATGAGAAATCCATTGTTGAAATGAAGAAGAAGCAATCTAGATCAAAAACAGAGAGAAAACAAGGAATAACTTTGTTGAGCTGGTAGTTCACTTAACATTAACTAACTTGGAGATTTGAAATTGATGTTTTGGTCCTGATAGACTTTTTGTAAAAACATCTACTAATTGTTCTTATGAAGGCACATGTTGTATATTGATCAAACCATTTTATAATTGTTCCCTTACATAATGACACTCTATTTCTATGTGTTTTGTCTTCTGATGAAAAACCGGATTTTTTGCTATATAAATTGCAGCTTGGTTATCACATTTGAGTGGAATTGGAGTAAAATTGGATATAGTTAACTCATGAATTAATCTTCTTAACCAGGCCAATTCAGCACATGTTCTTCTCATTGATCTATACTTAGCTTTAGTTAAGGAAAGAGCAATGACATGTAGCTTTTTAGATTTCCAAGATAGAGGGTTGTTCCCAAGTGAAATTAAGAATCCACTAACAGATAACCTTGTATTGGTGCAAGATGCCCAATCAGAGTCACAATAAGCAGTGAGTCTGTAATCTTGTTTTCCACTCATTAGAATCCCTTGTATTGGATTGAATTTGATGTACCTGAGTGTGTGCTTTGCTGCTTCCATGTGAGTATCTCTTAGTGAAGCCATGAATTGATTTAGATATTGTATTGTAAATGCAATATCTAATCTTGTATGAGTCAAGTAATTTAATTCCCCAACTAAACATCTGTAAGCAACAAGATCATCAATAGGTGAACTGTAAGACCCTTACCAAAGAGACCCCATCTTGGAGCAGACTCCAATGGGATCTCCATGGGAAGGATCCCACAAATAGGTGCTGGAGTGCCTTGATGCGAGCTGGAGCCTTGATGGTGAGGTTGGATCTTCCTTCATGTTGTGCAGGAGCATGAGGAAGATGGGATAAGGGTTTATCCCAATTATATAGACTTGGTTGGAAGATTAGCAGCCAAGTAAGATTGCATGTGTAACTGACTTACATACATAACTATCCGGGACCACATGGTATGTGGCGAACTCTCCTTGAGTGTAGGAGCAACTTTGCATAGGGGATTTGATTAGCCAGGCATTAGTGCGCGAGGGAGCTGATCGGCCAGACCTTTGGGGCGTCCAAGAAGCTAAAGAGATGGTTGTTAGGTACGTCTCTTAGGCGTTGTCAGTTATAAAGACTCTTGGGAGTTTGCTGTCACTTGTATAGAAGCCTGAGGCCTATAAATACTCTGGTAAACACATTGTTTGAGATAAGAGGTGAATAAAGAGAGTAAGTGTATAGCTTAATTAACCTTGTGTTGCCCCCTTGTGTGTGTGTGCTTGTTTGGTTTCTCTCTTCTTCCATCAAATTAAGTTCTCTAAGTTGCCTAGGAACCTCAACTATTTAAAGAAGGGAGTTGGCTGAGCTAAGTACTGCTGGAGACTTAGTTGCCATCACTGGTGCTCTTATTTAGGAAGGAGCAAAAGTTTTAAGTTGATCCCTTTTACCCCGTGACATGAAGCATCGTTGAAATTTAGTTTAATGCCAGCTTGAAGGGGACTTTGAAAAGCTTTAAGAGCATCATAGTTAAATTCTGTAATCAAATTCAGGGTAAATTTATGTTGAGTTAGAAGAACAACATTTTCTTTTCTAATGACTTCTATACCCAAGAAGTAATGCAAGTCACCAAGGTCCTTGATTTTGAATTGAGTATCAAGGAAATGTTTCAATGACTTAATTTCTTCTCTATCTATCCCTATAACAAGTATGTCATCCACATGCACTGCCAAAAATATGACTAAATCTTCTGCTCTTTTAGAGAACAAAGAATAGTCATTCTTTGAACTTTGGTATCCTCTAGGTTTTAAGGCATCAGATAATTTTGAATACCATTGTCTAGAGGGTTGCTTAAGGCCATATAATGATTTCTTTAGCTTGCAAACATGGCTTGAATCTGTTGTGTATAGTCCTTGTGGAATTTTCATATAAATCTCCTCATGTAGATCTCAATATAAGAAAACATTATTCACATCAAGTTGGAACAATGGCCATTTCTTCTTAATTGCCACAACTATTAAGCACCTCACAGTTGTAATTTTCACCGCTGGTGAGAAGGTTTCTGTATAGCTATATATGCCTTCTCTTTGTGTAAAGCCTCTCATACCTAATCTTGCTTTGCACCTTTCAACTGACTCATCAGCTTTGTGTATAATTTTAGGGTAAATTATTTAAATAGTCACCCAATTATTCGGGTACTCCTATTTGAGTCACCGAATTATAAAAAATTAATTTCAATTGGGTACCCAAACTTTAGAATCACATTTAATTGAGTCACACATGCTAACACCGTTAACGATGGGATGACGTGGTATGACACGTAGCACCCAGTATGCCGTGTCAACCATGCCACGTGGCCACCTTTTAGGGTAAATTATTTAAATAATCACCCAACTATTTAAATAGGGAGAAAAGGGTGATCTAGGTAAAGTCACTAGAATCACACGCCGCTATTGATTCTTTCTCCCAGAACAATTCTCATGTGAAGATTGATCCCTTGCTCCTTAGGGTTTTGTTGTTGTTAGTTTTGGCTTTTGTGGGTGTGAAGGTGAAGTTATTTAGGACCTACGAGCTTGTTTAGAACCACTCCAGTATATATAGTCACGTGGTATGGCTGATGTGGCATACTGGGCGCCATGTGTCATGCCACATCATCCGCTATTAACAGTGTTAGCATAGATGACTCAATTGAACGTGCTTCCAAAGTTGGGGTACCCAATTGAAATTTTTTTATAATTCGGTGACTCAAATAAGAGTACCCGCATAGTTGGGTGACTATTTAAATAATTTACCCCAAGTTACTTGGCTATGTGGCATGAATGACGTGGCATACTATGCGTCACGTATCATGCCACGTTATCCCACCGCTAACGGTGTTAGCATGGGTGACTCAATTGAATATGATTCTAAAGTTGGGGTACCCAATTGATTTTTTTTATAATTTGGTGACTCCAATAGGAGTACCCAAATAATTTGGTGACAATTTAAATAATTTACCCTTAATTTTATATACCCATGTACAACTAATGGGTTTCTTTCTACAAGTAATTTAACAAATTCCCAAGTTTGATTTGCTTCCAAGGCATCAATCTCCTTTTTCATAGCTTCTTGCCATAATGGCTGAACTATTGGCTCTTCATAGGATGAAGGTGCATGCATTTCAGTAATAGTAGTAAGCATTTTCTTGTTATTTGTGGACAAGGTATTGAAGCAAACATGTTGAGGTTTAAGTAAGAAAATTGGTGAGAGTGTGAGAGCAATGAAGAAATGAAGACATTTGATTTGACATTATTACAGACATAATCTCATAAGTAAGCTGGTTTAGAGTATACTCTGGTTGTTTTTCTAGGAGCAGGAATTAATTTTGTAGAGGTAGTTATGCTATTCTTTTGTGGAGCTAAAGGATTAAAAGAAATATTAGGTTGAATTTGGTATAGAATGAGAAACAAAATTTGTGGATGTATCTGATGTAGACATAGGTAGGATGAAATTTTCTGAAAAAATAGATTGATGGAAAGGAAATAAGAATTCATGAAACACTACATTTCTGGAACTGTGAAGTTGATACGTTTGAAGATCAATGACTAAATAAGCTTTCTTGCCAAAAGGATAATCTAAGAACACACAAGGTACAACTCTAGATTGAAATTTATCTAAATGTTTATCTAAAGATGAGACATAGCACAAACAACCAAAACTCCTTAAATGAGAATAGTCTGGTTTATGATGACCAAACAAAATCTCATATGGTGTTTTATTGTTTAAAAGTTTGGAGGGAAACCTATTTATTAAATATGTGGTTGTCAACGTACACACACTCTTCCCAATACTTCAAAGGCAAATGGGACTGAAATAAAAGAGCTCTAGATGTCTCTAACAAGTGTTTGTGCTTCCTTTCTACAACACCATTCTGTTGTGAAGTGTAGGGATATGTAGTTTGGTGAATTATACCCTTTTCAATAAAGAATTGTTTGCCCTCTAAAACTAGAACCCAATTCTAATGCATTATCTGATCTAATATCATTTAGACAAAGGCTTTTAACATGGGGAGAGCATTACTTTTAGAGTTCAACAAATGTGTCTAGGTTGTTCTACTATAGTCATCCACTCTTGTCAAGAAATAGGGATGGTACAAATTACCAAGGGAGCAGTGACTACACGATATCCAAAAAGATAATCCTGGTATTGTTATATCCCTCATGTTATAAATGGCTTTCATAAAAACAATAGTTATTGTCCCGCCCCGAACCTGGCTCGGGCACGTGGACAGACCGGCCACACCCAAACGAGGACGAGACCCCATCCAGGTGTAAGGCCTCTGAGATCCTGTACAATAATCAATATCCAGAGATAGATAAAACAACGAAATTTATAAAAGTATAAGAAAGGGAGTTTACATAACTCCATCCAAATACGATACAAGGTCTACACGACCTATAAGGATCTAGCCAAGCCACTACTAGTAGTCCATACAACAAAGAGAATACAAGTCTCACATACTCACACAAATGAAAAGAGGTACGCAGACCTCAATAGAAGTATAACAAGTACGAGTCAGCTACTGAGCAAGTCCCCATCTTGGCCCGACCCTACTCATCGTTGTCACCTGAGAAAACATCAATCAAGTGCATGCATGAGCCAAAGCAAAGGCTCAGTAGGATCGCTAGAAAAACAATAAAGGTGGCGAAAGCCATAAGCAAGAAACATAATAAAGCAAGTACAAATATGCAAGTGAAACAAAATCACAAACAAATAACAAGTCTCTGGAATGTGAATAAATCAACAAATGTACTCAATCTCCTTACATATACGATACTATGATACCTTCAGTATCATACGATATCCTCCAGATATCATCTCCGGTCTACGCCGGATAGCGCTATATCAATCATGTATACATGGTTAGAAAATACACTCTCTGGCTGAGTCTTGGTCCGATGTATCATGCCTATATGTAAGAGATTGCTAGTACGAATACCTAACAACATGTATACCTATATATCCAAGGCAACAACATCTCGAATATATAATAATCTGTGACCTCATCGAGATCGGAAGCCAATACGTATTTAAGGAGTGACTCAACTCAAATACGTATATGAAAGCATGAAAACAAATATCTCCTCGAGACATAAAGCCAACACATATGAGGATACTCAACTCGAATATGTATTGGAAGCATCTCAAGGAAATAAGATTACAAAATCACAAACAAGGTAGGAGGAAGGAATACTCACAACCCCCGTGCGAGAGCCTACCTGGCTAGAAAGCAAATCTCTGATCCTCGTCGCGTCTCATGCGTCTGAATCAGGATCTAGTAGATAGATAATAGATTTCAGTTTCTCTACACTCGAAAACACCGTATCTAATATGAAATACGGTTATTCATGAAATCATACTATCTCTAACAAGAGATTAAACCATCAAGTGATAATCCCTCTATACTCATCATGCTTGAAAGTCCTTAACCAACAAGTAGGGATGCATGAATTCAATGGAAATTTCGGCGTCATCTCCCCTATTTATAGGGCCCCGAAATTATATAAACATTCACCAATACACCCATTACACATGGGTTTCATAATTCATATATTAATTAGACTAAATATGCATTCTTAGCCTCCAATTTTAATCATACAACATAACATTGCATGCTTATTATCAATGCCCCCAATTTCCTCTCATTCACCCATTCTAGGTTCTAATGTAACCCATGTATACATTCATTAGATCAGGGTAGGGTTAATCCCAAATTAAGGCTCACATTCGCGGGGCTGAAGAAGGCCGATGTATGGGGCTGTAGGCCAGTGGTGTTGGCGAGCCAAAAAAGGGCATATCTGGCCGGCGGGGTTGTTGACATCTGGCGTGTGGAGTCTGGGCGTAGATCCGGCCAAGCCCTTGGTAGTAGGCTTGTGGCGTGGCTTAGTGGAGTCACCTTCGGTGGCGTGATGCATCACATTGTCGGCCTTCTTGCGGCCTTGGCCGGGCTGTGAGGTTCGGCAAGGGGCGACGGATCATGCGCAGCGTGAAGTGGCGTGAGGGGCGGAGGAGCTCCTGTGGAAGCCGGCCAGGCACAAGCACAGGTGGGCTGCCGACGGCGGTGCTTGGCGCGTCGGTGGGGAGATAAGATTGAGATAAAGAAGAAGAGAGGCGTGGGTGAGAAGTGATGAAGATTCAATTGATTTTCAATTGAATTAAAACCCCAAGTCCCTCATACTTTATATTCAATAAAGTATTATTCCTTTACTTTTTAAAGCCATTTCTGGTCCCTGAAAACGGGACCAATGTTCATTTCCATCCCAAAATTCAAAATTTGTTCAATATGGTCCCTATGTATTGCATATTTTGACATTTTGGGTCCCTATATATTCCTTATTTTGGCCTTTGTGGTCCCTATCAGCGACGCCAAGGCCATGTAGAATACCAAATGAAATGCATATAATCTTTTATTATTATGTTTAGGTCGTTATTTTGGCGATGTGGGTGATAAGTGTCGATATATCTTTGATGTGGACCATATAGAACAAATTTTAAATTTTTGGGATGGAAATGAACATTGGCCCTGTTTTTAGGGACCAAAAATGGCTTTAACCCTTATTTAGTTACTTTATCCTCTCCTTTATACCACATGACTACTATTTATTCACGGGTGAATCAATTTATTAAGGAGGGGGTCCACTGTCATGATTCTTTCGTCCTCATGCTCGACCCAGATCCATGAAATCCTTGGTCAATAATTCCAGTGGCACTGGTGTACTATAAAATCACGGGATCTGTCTCTTGTCAGACTAGATCGGAGAATATCAGCTTTTAGTCAATTCCTTCGTCACGGGCATACTGTGGCATCACGGTATCTCGGTCCCAGACCGGATCCACCTTCGGATTCGAATATTAGCCTTTTTTCTCAATAATTAATCTGGATTAATTAACACTTAATTAATCTGGATTAATTAATACTTAATAATTTCCCAAAATTTCATCGCTTACCAAATTAAATTTTTATTTAATAAATTTTGGAAAAAAATTTTATTTATTTCGGGGCAGGTTTTACAGTTATATAGGGTAATCACAATTTGTGTCTACCAGCACATGACCACTAGTTTAAAACGTGTCATTCCAAATAATTTTATGATTTTTAAAATTAAAAAAAATCCAAAATTTAAAAAAAAAATAGAAGTATGAATCTAATTATATTATTTTTAAAATTTTTTAAATCAAAATTATCTATAACCTTAGATATATATAGATCATCCTAAATCCGGTAACCATATCCCACTATCGGGTCTGAAACCCACAAACCCGAATCCGCATTCCAGCCATCATAAGCAAACCCTAAATCACGTCTCCTTCTCCTCATCAGCACTATAAATGAAGAAACCCACGTACACAGCCAGCTCCTCCAAAGCCCAAGAAGGTAACCCCATTCCCCCTCCATCAATGGAACTTCTCAAAACCCTAGATTTCCGGTATTCTTATCATCGCCTCCATCTCCTGCTTGCACTCTTGCATTCGTCTTTGATTTCTTGTACTGAAGGTCTGCGGATTTTTGGTGTTTCGTGTTTCTAGGGTTTCTCATGGCGAAGCAGGATTCCAAACAGAATGCGAACCCCTCCGGCATCATTCCCACTCTTCAGTAAGCCCTTCTTGATTAGCTCGTTGCTATTGATTGGAATTTTGTGTTTCTTGGATGAATCTTGGTACTATGGGATGAATATTGGATGAATTTTATCTGTTTTAGATGAAATTGTTATTTAAGAAAGCTGTGTTGATTGCATGCTCTGGTGCAGTGAAAGGTTGTTTCTTGGTTATTAGGGTTTTGCAAGGATTTGTATGCATGATCATACAGCCTTGCAAATTAGGGTTTTGGTTTTGGAATAATGATCTTCATGCAACCTAAGTTTTAAAGTTGTTATGTATACATACTAATTAGGAGTATAACTAATTATTCTTCATGTATATAATACAAATGAATACATTCGATAGAAAGTTCATATTGTATGCTTAAAAATAAAATAAAGAGAATGGTGTTTAAGATAGTTTTGGACGTATACGCGTCGTGAACAGGGTCTTACGTTTTGAAAATGTGATAGTTTAGTAATAAAAAGTAAGAGGAAGGATAGAGATAGGCCTAATATTACATGGACAGAGATAGTGTCTAAAGACCTGATATTGAGCCGGATCTTATCTTTAACATAGGCATATGGAGATAGAGAATCCATATAGCCGACCCCATCTAATATGGAATTAAGACTTGGCTGTTGTTGTTGTTATATAATACATCAAGTTCTGATTATTTTGCTTTGATGCTTCTTTTTGTCAGTTGCTGTTTGTGTTCTATTGCTAATAATATGGTGATCTGATCCTACTTTTTGTGATAATTTGGCATCTTAGAAAAGTATAGGAAGGCACTGCATTTCAGCCCAGTGGTTCTTCTCCATGGAAAGCTTAAATTTGGTACTGTTTTCTTGCTAGGAATGTGGTATCAACAGTCAACTTAGGTTGCACCTTGAACTTGAAGTCAATAGCACTAAAAGCCCGTAATGCAGAGTATAATCCTAAGGTATATGCAAAATTATATTCTTTTATCTCTGGATATCCAGTGACATATTATCTCACTAGTTTAATGCTCTCACAGCGATTTGCTGCTGTTGTCATGAGGATTAGAGAACCAAAAACCACAGCTTTGATATTTGCTTCTGGTAAAATGGTGAGTTACTTCCTCAGTGCTGGTTTTGAAAAGTAATTGCTGTTTAAAAAATAAAAATAATAAAAATAATCCACTTTATATTCTCTTTTCCTTTTCTCTGTTTTCTGAACTTGTCTGCTGTTTGATCCTCCATCCTTATTGAAGATTTGGAATGAGAATCAGCAGTTGTTCTCCTCTTATTATTTATTTTCTATTTTCCTTGAACTAAGAAGAGTTATTGGGGGATGAGGAGAAATACTTGCATGTTTAACTGATTTTCCTTACCTTGTTTTTGGTTCACCTACATTCTTTGTATTGCATTACAACACATGAGCCAAGGGCACTCTTAAAATCAAGGAATTTTGAAGGTTGTTCATTTTGCAATAGTGACTGAATGAATGTTTAATTTAAAGCAACTGTTCTGAGTACTTTCTGATTATTTTACATTTGAGACCAATGAAATGGTATTCACAGACAAGAAGTTTAATAAGATTATAGTTCTGTTCCTTGATTTGAATCTTTACTTACCAGCTTCTTTTGGATCCTTGTTCAGGTTTGTACTGGAGCTAAGAGTGAAGAGCAATCAAAAACTGCAGCAAGAAAGGTATACCCCTCTTGTCTAACATGACTATCAACAACCAAAGAAATAAAATTCAGCAAGTTTCTCATTTATTCCATCAATTATTTTGTGACCGAAATTGCTGTATCTGTTGTCGTCAGTATGCTCGTATTGTGCAGAAGTTCAAACCCCAAGTTCAGTTCATGGTATTTCATTATCCATTTGAATTTCACATCCATTAGAAGATGCATATCTTCACAGACATTGTGTTGGTTTTTTTTCCCTGATAACAGGACTTCAAGGTTCAAAACATTGTTGGTTCATGTGATGTGAAATTCACAATCAGATTAGAAGCTCTCCAATGCTTCCATTCAGCTTTCTGCAGAGTAAGCTTAATTTCTTCACTCACTTGCCATAAATAAAGAATAAAAGAAAAGAGAGTAAAACTAGTTGGTTTCTTGTTTTTTATTGCAAAGAAAACAAAACTTATCATACTCCTCTCATGTCCATATCCATCTAATTTTGCTCAGTTAAACAAACAGAAGAAAACAAGTTTTTCATACTTAACGCAGCTCACCCTGTATCTGATAAACAGTATGATCCCGAGACATTTCCCGGCCTAATTTACCGAATGAAGCATAACAAGATTGTTCTTCTCATCTTCGTGTCAGGCAAGATCGTGATCACAGGTGCCAAGGTATATGAACCATCAACTATTTCATTTGATCACATTCTCAAATAGAAGTGTTCTATTTCTAATTTGGCTAACCAGTTTCTCTTCTTCACAGACCAAGGAACAAATTAATGCAGCATTTGAGCAAATATATCCTGTCCTTGTTGAATTCAAGAAAGTAGTAAAATACTAAAATGTAAGAACTCCCTATCACTTTTATTAAATCATCAATGTTCTTTAGTTAAAAAAAAAAATTAATATCTTGTGAAAATTCTGTGCACAGGCTGAGAAATGGATGTTTGTTCCTTGAACCTGATGACCAGAAGTTTGGTAGATATCTTGGGAGGATATGACTCCACTTGACTTGACTGCCATTTGAATCCATTCCATGTTTCAAATGAAAAAATCCTTTCTTTTTTTCAATAAGAAGACTCTTTGATTACTTCTATTTTTTGATACATTTGTGTGTGTGTGTGTGTGTGTGTGTGTGCAAGCTGAGCCCTAGGCTCACTTGAACTCAACTTGAAGTTAATTTTGACATGTCTTGAGCTTGAGATATATGACTGAAGCTGACCTTGAGCTAGTTGATCTAGGCTCAAGCCAAGCAGAATTCATATCAACATTGAGCTTGAAGGAGATAATAGGACAATTTGCATTGTATCCCACCTTACTCTTTTTATTAAGAGTTTTTTTACATATATACATGTAAATAACTAAAAGTATTATATCCTTCCTTTATTGTATCCCACCTTACCCCATTTTTACATGTCCTTCTGAAGTTTTTCAATTGTTATATACTCTGCAAATTATGATTTTTACCAATGTATAGAGAATAGGTAATATATATATATGTACAATTTTCAGCTATTTTTACCCTAATAGCTGACCTATTTTCACCTATTTTCAAATGGTAAACGGGTGTATATATATACTCAGTAAACACAAAACAAAAACTTACTGAAGTGCCTTGTTACATGGTTATGTTTTCTCAGACTAATAATATGGCGTAAGATCATATTATGAAGAATTATTCGTCAACTATGCCAATCATAGAAGAGCATTATTAAAGAACTAATTCACATGTTTTTATAATAAAGTGATTTCAATTAATGAACACCAAGCTGTACATCATGAGATTCATGACATAAACGAGAGCCCATATGGCATTAATATTGAAAAGCTAGCAGCAATAGATTCACCATTACAAGCAACCAGTGTTCCATTATAGATTCATCAAACAGGTGGTCATGAACTAGTGATAAAAGGAATGCAAAGAAGAGAATTTTGATCTGGACCACAAAATAAGACGCACTGATTCCTCAAACCTGGCATTTTCTACGGTCACAAACTACAAAGATGGCTGCCAAGTTAGCTTCAATCATGAAGTAGATGCCTGCCTTAATTTTGCTTGTAGGATAAGGCCTGCTTCATCAGCGATACTTTTCTTCTTTGATGTTACCTGTGTATTTGATTAAAATGCAGTTAAACAAGAGAAGCAACTTGTGAATATGGAACACGGGAAACATGTGTCTAAACAATCAACTTGGAGGGAATTACTCTCTTGATAGATCTTGTGTAAAGAGCGGCCACAATCATTTGGAGGTAGCTAGAAACAGCAATTTTTTTTTTTTTTTATACAGATGGCCTGTGATGCTTGACAACTCCCAATGATGAAACTTTTCTAGAATAGATTAATCAAACGATTGACAATAAAGTCTGCCAGTGAAATATAAACTGAAAATGGACTTAAAGTTTGGGAGATATGATTCAGCATACTTTCCATTCAGCTAGCTGGATCTTGCGAAAGTTAAGAGACACAACGGGACCTCATTGTACATATTTGTCCATTTTTGACCTCATGGAAAAACTCTACAGTGTTGAAATGAAAACAACTCTTAGAAGCATCAGAAAGAGATCATCCAAATTTCCTCATGCTCATGGCATTCAAGTGAATACTAAGATAACCCCAGGACTTGCCAAAACTTTCAACCAGAACAGCTATTAGTGAAGATGTATAGTGATAGTTGGACCATGACCAGAGGAGATCCTCCGCAATCCCACCATATCAAACACTTTTAAGGATGTCAGCAACACTTCACTGGGGTAGACAAGTCTTTAGGCTAACATTTCAGTATTAATTTTAAAACCCAATATGTAAAATACTGTTTTGTGATAGTGGATGCTAAACCTTGTTTATCTTTTTATGTTTTTGGTTTGGTGTCTAGACCCCACTCACTTAAAAGAGGGGTTGTAGATTTTTGTTGATGATGATAGACTATGAGCGTGAGTCTGTGAAGTTGAAAAAAAACACACAAGGAAAAGAAGGTGAAAAACAACTCTTCTATTTTGGAGTTACCTTAGGGCATGAAGTAAGCTTTGGAAGATCTCAAGCAAGGTGGTTGTATTCCATCTTATATATTGTAGTTAGTGACATTGTATATATGCATTTGATGTTCAAATGTGAATGGACTGATAGGGTCCTATTTTGAGTTGATTTATATGAAGTTGTTTTTTAATGTGTTGTGCAAATTGCTTCACTCTTGTGGGGTATTTCCTGTTCTCAACAAAGGGGTATCAGAGCCGGTACTTTTTACTTGGTGACTTGCTTATGACTTGTTTGGGTTTCTTGAAGCTACGGCTTGAAATTTGGGGCTATCTTAAAAACTCATATTTGACATCAAATTGTTTGGGCAGTTGCTTGTATGATGGAGGCAAACATGTTTCCTATACAAAACCCTAAACTAACTAAGGAAAACTATGACTAGTGGAGTATTAAAGTGAAGGTGTAATTACAAGAACAAGAGTTATGGGACATTTTTGAAGATGGGTACTAAGAACCAAGCTTTAGAGAAGGAGATAGTTTTACCAATAACGAGGAAGATGGTCCTCGAGGAAGCTAGGAAGAAGGACAAGATGGCATTGCTTGCTATCTAACAAGTTGTTGATGACTCAAATTTTGAGAAGATCACCAATGCAAATTCTTTTAAAGAAGCTTCATAAATTCTAAAATGTTCATAAAGGTATTGACAAGGTTGTGCAAATGGGAGGCTTCAATTATTGAGAAGTGAATATGAAGAAGTTTCTACGCAAGAAAATGAATTCATTTCTGATTATTTTGCAAGGCTAGCTGGCTATTGTTAATGAAACAAAGAAAAATAGAGAAACCATTGGTGGCGTTAAAGTGATGGAGAAGTTTTTAGAACATTAACACCCAAGTTTGAAATTCCAGTGGTAATTATTGAAGAAACCAAGGACTTGAATGCTATGACTATTGATTAATTGATGGGGATATCCTTCCAAGTCCAGTGAGGAAAGAATGTATAAGGAGCTCTCTACCTTATTGGATCAAGCTCTTGATCTAAGCTAGCTTTGGAAGGAGTGGAGGAGAAATGCAATGTTGCAAGCATACAAAAAAACATGATGGGAGGAAAAGGTTATAGAGGTTGCGGAAGAAGTTATACTCGTCAAGAAAAAGGTTTTGATAACCAAGACAATGAAGACCGTGGAAGAAGCTATGGTGTTTGAGGAAGAGGTGCATTCAGAAGAGGTCAATCCTTATTTACTCCAAGAGGAAGGCCAAGAGATGCATTCTCTCATCCCTTAACTAACATAGTTATCATAAAAGAAATGTGTAATGTTTCAATTGTCATAAATATGGGCACTATACTAGTGAATGTTAGGAAAAGTATAACAAGGAAGTTAGAGAGCAAGCTAATTTCATAGAGAAGGAAATCGATGATGGATTGAATTCTACTTTACTATTATTACATAATGAACATGAGGAAAATGGGAATAATTTATGGTTCTTGGATACTAGTGCAAGTAACCATATTATGGGAAAGAAAGAGATATTTGTTGACTTGGATAAGCATGTGCATGGGTATGTGACTTTTGGAGACAACTCAAAATATCTAGTTGAAGGCAAAGGTAATATTCTCATTAAACTTAAAAATGACAATAATGATTTTTTCTCCAGAGTATATTGCATTTTTAACTTGCAAAGAAATATCTCGAGCTTGGGTAAACTTATGAAGAAGAATTATAGTGTAAAGATGAAAAATCATTCTCTTACTTTGTTTGAGAGTCATCATAATTTGATCATTTTTGTAAAAATGTCAAAAGGAAGAATGTTCCCATTGCATATATATAACATGATGTGTTAAAATGTTTTAATTCCATTATTCTTGGAAACTCTTGCTATAGTATATTAAGGCTTGGACGTCTCAACATTGAAGGCTTGAAGCTCTTGGCCACAAAGAATATGATGAAAGGGTTGTCATTTATTGACCATTCTCATCAACTATGTGAAGGATGTATTCTTACAAAACATCACAGGGTATTTTCTCTAAAGCAATGAAATAAAAGAACATTCAACTGTCTTGGAGCTTATGCGTACTGATATTTGTGATCCCTTAAAGCCTATGTCAAATGGCAAGAAATGTTATTTCCTTATATGTATTGATGATTCTGATTCGGAAGCCTTGGGTGTATTTCTTAGAAAAGAAGTCCAAAGCTATATATGCTTTCATAGAATTTAAGGTATATTTTTTAGAAACAAAGCGGCTATTATCACTCATAGTAAATGATTAAATGTAGTGGAGACATGTAGAACTTTAATGGGTTACATTCACAAAATTGCAGATTCCTTACCATCACCTAGTTCAATAAAGGAAAGTTTTGATATAAAAAACTTGACTCTTCAAATTCGGTTGAAATTATCCAAGTAATATCTCTTCAATCAAGCTACTCTATCATTGGAGATGCTAGCACAACAAATTTGCACAGTTGCACTTGGTTAGTGGAACAAAATAGAGCTCAAGATCCTAAGGAAGTGTAGAGGATTGGTCTTGCAGTAAAATTGGTGAAGACAGAGGTATATTTTACCCTGAGCTCTTTCTATTTATCTTTCTTTTTTTTCTGGACCTATTTTTTGGATTTCCAATTTGATGTTTCATGTTCTCTACCAGTTGGTTCACTATCATAGTTTTACAAACTAATGGAGATAACTACTGACTTGAATTGGCATTATGTAATGAATTTTCTTCTAAAACTTTGGGAACAATTTAGAAATGTTTATAACTTATATGAAGAGGTTAGAGATGCCTAAAATAATTTGACTACTAGATTAATAGAACTAAAGTCCTAAGTTCAACTCTCTACATTACTCAAATGCTCAAGAGGAAAGAAATGGCCCCTTAAGCAAGAAGTTTACAACAAAAAGTGAGTTCCTCAAGAAAAAAAAAGGGTTGAACAATAAATATAAATGTAGGTCAAAGTATAACAGCTGGTTATAAGAGAAGATCTGATTAATAACTAGGAGAGCATTCCGTAAGATAGTTGCAAGAGCAATTGTTTTGTATACCATATACCATTATAGAATTTTCCAAGCATGAGAAAATACCTCATGTCCAAGAGAAGCTAGAAATAAGAACATTAAGAAATATCAGAGTAACATTGATATAAGATATACAATGGCAAGGTAGGACTACTGTCAAAAATAAAAGAGGAGAAAATGCATATCCAGATAAGTTAATAACAAAATGATGATCCAAAAGAAGGCATC
The DNA here is from genome assembly GCA_026586065.1 of Dioscorea zingiberensis. Taxonomy (NCBI): domain Eukaryota; kingdom Viridiplantae; phylum Streptophyta; class Magnoliopsida; order Dioscoreales; family Dioscoreaceae; genus Dioscorea; species Dioscorea zingiberensis. The sequence goes on from CM048823.1 coordinate 45,009,183, forward strand.
TGAATTCAAAATTGGCCTTCACGGGAATCAAATGGCAAAATAAGGCATAGTCCTCCCATTTAATCAATGTACAAGATTATGATCATCAAGGTAATGAACCATCCAAGACAGCTGAGTATAATAAATTAGAAAAATTGGATGAACTTACACCAATAAGATGCAGACACAATAATGTGTTAATGTAAATCATCTGTTCATCACCCCCCATAATCTCATTAAGCAAAAAGTACTACCAAGCACCTCACGATTTTACAATACACAACTCAAAAAATATAGATGCAATGCTCAATCAAAGTAAATTTTAGAAAGTCATCATAGGCAGCAAAAGGAGCCATCATAAAAACTAGAGTCATGCCAGAGAGGGTGAAGTGGGTGAGTTCAAAACTTATCATTCCTAATTCATTTATTATGCTATCACACTTTGAGTCAGTGTATATCAATTCTACATGCCATAAAATTATCAAATGGATTGAGCATATGCAAGAATCATAGTGAAAATTAGGATAAGAATGGTGAAGTGTATGTAAGAAGAAGGCCATGCAGTTCCATGAGTAGTTTGAAATGTTGGATGAGCTAAAAAAGGTATTATCAACAAAATCAAAATAAACTCGTAAGGAATATCCATATTCTAAATTTTACATACCTCAACAACTTCATCAAAATTAGATTTCAGCAAATTGATTTTCCTATTACAGTAATCCTTGCCTTCATCCATGGTTTTCTGTAACAAACAGAAACATAAAACATTATACAATTTATCCAAGATGGAAACATCGAAATAATAAGTGCATAGGTTCTCACATCAGCCAAAAAAAAAAGTGTTACCATGTCAAAACTCTCAGACTTGGGAAATGACTAGACATAGAAAGATGATGAAGGAATAGATACAGAAGAGTACCCACTCATCAACCACAAACCAAGGAGAATACATAATACTACTACTCAAATTTCAAGTCTTTTGAAGAAATCTCTAGCTTATGTGGAGAATTTTTCATCTTGTTGGGATATTAGTACAATGAATACATGAATTTAAAATAAAACCCTAAAATCATCTCCAAGCGAGGATCCAAACAACATTTTGTACTCAAGTGGAATCTCTCAGACATATATAGTGATAAAAGCAGCCACATTTATCAAACCTAAACCAAGGAGCACACATAACCCCACTAAAAATTTCAAGCCTTTTGAATGGATAGCACAACGAATGCAGTAATTAATCATAAAAACATAAAAATCTTGGAATCATCAGCAATCGAGGATCAATATTGATTGGAAAAGAGAAGAAAGAGGACAAGACCTCGATGAAGTATCCAGTGCCGACATCGATAAGGACTTTATCGGCGTCATCAAGGGTTCCGGGGACGTAGAGAGAGGCCGTGAGGGGGACGAGCATCTGCTTTCCCCGGGGACGGAGGGAGAGGTCCTGAAGGGCGGCGGAGGCGAGCTCAAGGCGAGTGGCCGCAGTGCGGATGTTGTTGAGGCTGTCCTGGAGGAGGTTCACCTCCAGATCCGACTGTTCCTTAAAGGCTTTCAGCTGCTCCAAGCTCATCCTCTCCATCTCCCTCGCCGCGCTCAGCGCCGCCCCCTTCGCCGCCATTGGAGACAGAGAGAGAAGGAATCGTAGCGGTGAATTCTGGTGAATTCTAAGAGAAATATATTAAAACCTTTTGCGTTTATACCCTTGTCAAATTGTAATTCATATATACCCCCTGCAAAACTTATATCAGAATTTTGATTTGGAAAATTTGCATATAAACACCTAGAAAAATGTTTATTTGAGTGTTAAACACATAAAAATCATAATTACTGATTTTTATGTATAAATTCTTATGCTCCATAGTCAATTAATTTTTGTATGGTGTAGTTTTGTATGGGGAGTTACACATTCACAAACAAATGTCAACCAAACTTAAAAAAGTACTGGATGGGGAGTTACTCATCCTTGGATGTAACTCCCCATCCAGCTAACCAAACACTACCGAAGTAGAGGAAATGGGAACGCCACATTTTACGTGGACGCCACTCTGAACTTTTGTGATGTCAATAAGTGCCTGGTAGAAGAGTAGAGAGCGGGAGGGATATTTCATGTAAATTTGAGATTACAATAAGGGTAATTATGGCATTTCAAATCATCAATGTCATGAACTGTCTTTGCTTAAGTGGAATTTCAAGTTCTTTTCTTTATTTTTAATTTTTTTTCTTTTTAATATCATTCCAACAGTAATTCTAAATTTTACTTTCAAATAATTGGCTACAAATTGTTTGGTTTATCTACTGGAAATTAATCAATCAAACATTCCAATTTAATAAATAATAGGATGTGATGTTCGCATGGCAATGCCACAAAGACCTTCAGTAGCATTAACATTACGTTGCATCCTCATATATCTATTCTCACCCCAGCCCGTGCCCCATGAGTTCTTCACAGGCCAATAATCAGTACCATCCATATCAATTCCATAACCCATGCTTTGTAGCGGCATGGTCTAAGTGCATCCCACACTCACCTTTAAAGACCTCGCCGGTGTAATCGTGGAAGCTAATGCTATTGCTATATCAATGAGGGCTGATCCCAGCCGGTGTGAGACCGTCCTTAACAGGTCTGACTTGTTGTTTCTCAGCACCCATTCGAAAAAATTGATTGCGGCTACACTATTTAATTCCTTATCTTTTTGACATGTGCCTTGGGCCCCTATGTAGTGGTAGTTTGATTCACTGACCACCATTATTTATGATGAAGTCAATGGCATGTCTCATTTTTCCTTCTTTACATCGTCATTCCCAATGTCACAGTCCACAAGCTTCTGTGCAGACAAGGGGATCAACTTGCCTGTATCGATTGCTTATTATTTGATACTAGATATGACAAATAAAAAGAAATTACATGTTTCATGATTTTTGTACTAATGAATTAGATGGTTAGTCAAAATAAACTCTGGAATAATCAAAACCTTTTTCAGAAGTGTTATAATTTATTAATCATAGTTTTTATTGAGGCGTAATTTATCCTCACCTTGATTGTTTCCATAAGCTTTGGAATAGCATCTGAATGCTTGTATGTCACCGGATGCCATCCACGCCTTTCCGGATCTCTTGTAGATGATAAATCCCATGAAGTATGGGTCACAGATGTTCGAGTTATCTCCCTTTAAGTCCTCGTTGCTATTTAGTTTTTGTGAAACATCCAACAGGTTAGGGAGTTAGTATTAACATACTATTCACAAGTCAAAAAAAAAGGATAAACTGAGAATCAAAACAAAGGTGACATTTCACTGCAGTTCCCATGCCGACGGCTGGGAGTGAAAATATGAGAGCAAAATAGTTTTTTCAAAAATATTTGGTTAATTTTCAATGATAAAGTTATGTTGATACTCAAAACGACTTCAAGAACTTGATGATGGCCATGAGAGGTCACCATGCAGAGAGGCAACGAGATGTATATCACCAAGCTTTCCTGTAAAGGAAGTCTAGGGGTTTCTCCCCAGAACCGGTGAAGGAGAGGAGGAATGGGAGAAATATGGAGAAAGAATGGGAGAAATTTTATTTAAAAAAACTTTTTTTTTGTTTTATTTTTCTTTTACTTTTTCTGTTTCTGATTCCAGAATTATTTATTTCGTAGGTACATATCTAGCAGCTTATGAAAAAAAAATGTTTTACTTTTTTACAAAAGTTAAAACAAATGAATTAACAAAAGAGTTAAGAACATATGAAATAAATACTTCTGTCCAAAATAAATAAATAATAATAATAATAATAAATAATAAATAAAAAACCAAACGGTACTTAACCAAAGTTGGACTTTAATTAGAAAATGACCCAGATTAAAAAAAACTAAGAAAAAGTTTTTAGCAAAAGGATGATCATCCACACTGGTACCGACACTTCAAGAACCTCCAAGTAAATGCAAACTGATACTATTGTATTGATTTCACTTCTAAGAATAAAGATACACAGAAAATAGAAAACAAGTTTCTTACTTTGATCTTCAATACAAACTCTAAAACCAATCCAAATTTTCTAAAGATTGATGCAGAAACTAAAGGATTCTACAAAAAAGCAACCAAAGAAGATTACTGTCACTCAAATCACAAAATATGAACAAGTAATATCATTAAAGCCTCAGTGAACTGAAATTCACATGTACAATTAAGTAGTGTATCGAAATCTCAAGGAAAGTTGGGAGTATGCTACTATGGCCATTGGGTGGAGCATCTGAATCAAAAGGAATAGAAGATATTTTCAAGAAAAACAATGTGTTTTCTTAAATCTAATTCAGGAAATCAATTATCTTATCCTCTTTTGGTTTGATACAGCTCATCCCTCAAAACGAGCAAAGCTGAGAGCAGCAGAAGACCTCATCAAGAGGAGCCTGGAGTTCGACGCAGAGGTTACACCAGGATGGACAAAGGATGAAGATGAAGAGGCCTTTGAGGATGACCCCCTTATAGAAGAGGAGAGAGGGAACTAAAAAGGAGAGCACAAGCCCCTCTAGAAGCATGTCATACACAACCAAGAAGCACACATAGTGAATTTCTTTTTTATATACACTAATTGTAAGGACATGTAACCTATTATCCAATTTTCTAAATAAAACATGGTTTATCCACTTTTTCAGAAAAGACTATATACATATGGCATGATGAAGTAGATCAAGTGATTTGAATGTAATCTAAGATTATTCCAACTCACCTTCATAACATATTATTAAAATTGTTGCAATTGCACATGTCAACAGAAACAAAGCAAATATTGCTGTAAATTAGTAATGAACTTTGCACACAACATATCAAAGCATTCACAGTTTGAATTATGAAAAGCATAGTTCGGGACACAGTTTTGAACTCTAATGCAGAAAGAAAGCATCACAGAATGATTAGCCAACCTTGACTTCTTCTTGAGGAGTTTCAGCAACAATAGAAAGAGCATGTAGTCCAGACTGTAGCTCATCAGCTAAAAGATCATACACCATCCTATGCCGTTTCACAAGGCTCTGGCCATTGAACTTTGGTGAAACAATCTTGATGTTAAAGTGAGTCTCAGTGGCATCTCCCTTGACACCTGCATGTCCAGCATGTTGATAAGAAACATCATCAATTTCCAGCACACTTGTTTCCAGTGCAGATTGCAGTTTATGCCTGATCCTGTTAGCTCTTGATAGCAGAACAGTTGTTGCTCGTGAACCCATTCTTAATTCTTCCACAATCACACACCATACAAAATAAAGAGAAAGTTATCAGAAATAAACAAACAAATCTCATAATACTCCAAACAAATACATTAACATAGAAAGCCACACCTCAATCTTCAAAGTACTTGTCCTATTAACAATATTAATTATTCACCACATCTATCACAACCAATGACATTTACAAGCCATGAAATTTTACAAGCAAGCGAAACAAAAAAAAAAAAAATAATAATGATAACAATAAAAAAGGATTGAAAAAGAATTCACAAATCCAAGTAACCAACCAGAATTATTTTGATTTTTTCTACAAGTATACATATTGTGCTTGTGTTCAGTCTCTCGTTCAAGCTATCTTTGATTGGAACCATGGTAAAATTTTCTACAAGTTTATGCCTGATCCTCTTAGCTCTTGATAGCAAAACATTTGTTGCTCATGAACCCATCCTTAATTCTTCAACAATCACACATCATACAAAATAAAGAAAAAGTTATCAGAAATAAACAAAAAAAATCTCATAATACTCCAAACAAATACATCACCATAAAAAGCCACACCTCAATCTTCAAAGTACTTGTCCCATTACAATATTAATTATTAACCACATCTATCACAACCAATGACATTTACAAGCTATGAAATTGTACAAGCAAGAGAAACAAAAAAAAATAATGATAACAATAAAAAAGGATTGAAAAAGAATTCACAAATCCAAGAAGTTCATCAAAAAAATTTGCTCTTTTCTACCTTATATTGCAGTAAAATCCCCAATTTACACACTTGAACCATCAAAACAAATCCATTAACCAAGAAGAAATAAATCAAAAAGATATACCAAAATGAGAAATTTCTACAAAATTGAGAGACAAAAAATAAGAATTAGATGGAGAGAAAGAAGGGTTCTCACTCACTTCCCGTCAGACTTGAGTTTATCTTTCCTATCAACATATCACATACTTTGCTATTATCCACAAACATATCAAAAGTTTGTTTTTTTTTTATCATAAAGCTCTTTGCAGTAAAATTTCCAATTCCTACACTCAAACCATCAAAACTATTGATTGATGTATGATTCAACCATCAAAAAGTTAGAAAAAATGATGAATTTGTACAATAATGAGAGAAAAATTGGAATTAGATAAAAAGAAAGAATAGTTCTTACTTCTTAGCACTGTGGACGACACCAAGGAGGCCAAACGGAGATGAGGATGATTCCGGAACGAATATCTCAGCACTTAGGTAGGTCACGTGCTACACACGTGACCCTCACGTGTGACACACGTGATAGACAGCTCCTTGGCTTAAAAGTAAATATGTTTGATTTGAGATGGAAGTGGATGGTTCATGGACGTTGGAGTCGCTAGGACTGTAAATGAACCGAGCTTGATTGGGTTGGGCCCAATTTGAAATCGGCTCGAAATAATCTCGCTCATGCTCGAGATTGAAATTACCTCGAATAAAATTACTCGAGTTTGGCTCAATTTTAATTTTGAAAGCTCGAACTCGACTCGATTTAGCTCGAAATTAAAATCTTAATTATAATTTATAAATTAACTTTTTTTTATATTTTTTGATACAATTAAAAATATAAATTATATAGTATTTTTCTATAAATAAAATTTATACTTTATAAAATTTCACCTAATTATATAAAATAAAAGATAAAATTAAATAATGATTCTTATAGATATAAATATAAATAATAAATATTTTAATTATCTCAAATAATATAAAAATAATTTTTTTTAATGAAAATACATTTTATGAACATCAACGTTAAAATTCATAATGAAAATACGGTTTTTATTAACTATTATGAATATAAATATAATATAAAATATTATGATATATTAATATATTATATTATATAATATATATTAAAATATAATTTCGAGCTTTCAAGCTCGAAATGGAAGCTTGAGCTATTTCAAAAGCTAGAAATTAAAAGCTCGAGCCGCTCATGAACGACTTGATCGTTTGAGCGCCCTAGTTGGGACAAAGTGGCGGAAGTGGACCCACTTCCATCACTTCGGTGTGTTTATTTATTGAAGTGGGGAGCATAAGTCGGATGTGATATCTCCATGGAGCTCCACTTCGGCATTTTGACTTAGAAAAAGCAAGTGGCAGCGGTGTTTTTAACTAAAGCTCCACATCCTGACTCCACGTGAGGGTGTTTATATCTATGACTTATTTTTTTATTCTATAACTTATTTGATTTATTTATTTATATCTATGACTTATTTGAACATATTTAAGTTGCTTATATGTTTATATCTAGGGGAAATTATCTATAGGTCCCTGGCACTGTTTTTAGGGACCTTAAAGTCAAACACACACACACACAACACGAAGGTGGTGTTTCTTTGGTTGTATTTGGTCTTACATGTAAGACCAAATACAACAACTTCCCAAATCCTTTGTTTGTTTGGCCAGCTTTTCAAATACACAAGATTCAAAAAGTGATGTATTTTGTTTTACAGCCAAAATGGGCATAAAACAAACTGCATGAGTTTAGACTCCCTCACGTGCTACCACGTGAGGGAATTTGAGTCCTAGCGGCGAGTGAGAGGAACCAATGCTCACGATTGAGAACCCACCAAACTCTAGCGATCTTCTTCTCTCCCCAACGGCTTCTTCTTCCCCCAACGTCACTAGCGATCCCTGAACCTCGCGATTGAGAAGCCACCAACTTTCTTCTTCCCCAATGTCGCCCGGGGATCCCCGAACCTCGCCGGTGATCCTCGAACTTACCCGGCATTCCCTCAGATTTCGCCAAAGACTAATGCTAGAGATCCGTGGCTTTGATGTTCTAGGAAATCATCGACAAAAAGGTTCATTTTACAGATCTATTGAGTTTTTACTCTCAAAATGTTTCAATTTTTTCCTCTTATTTATTCTTCTTATTTTGACTCAGATCTACTATAAATAGAGAGTCTATTCTTCATCTTTGATTCAAGGTCTTCAAGCTAAAGGTTCCTTTTTTGTTTCTATCTTTGATTTAATGTTTTCACATTGTTTATTACAAAACAAAGAAACCCCAAATTTGTTCTATCTTTGAAAGTTCTTCTTTTCTGAAACTATTGAAAGGGTTGCATGTACCTATAAATGTCCAACCATATGTTTTACATTCTCTTTTGGAGTATTTTTAATAGGAATAGTTTTGCTGAATTCTTGGGTTAATTTTCTCTTATGTTTTTTGTGGCATGTTATCCAATCTTGCAATGTTTTGTCTTGGATGAGTACAGACACCACCATCACCATACCCATTTCCATTGAATTCTCCATTTGTTAAATCAAATTGGTGATCATCTTTGTATATATATATATATATATATATATATATATATATATATATATATATATATTATATATATTTTGCAAATTGAAGTTCAATGTTTGAACACAAATGTTTATGTTACATGATTTCTCAATCTGAGAACATCTGACTGTTGGAGAGGTTTCAGCATGAACTCTTCAGCTCCATCTTCCAAACACCTAATTATTTATTGTTTATCAACAGTTAAGTTTCTGGTTAGAATTAGGCACAAATTAAAGTTGTTATTCATGGGTGTTGTTTGTATAGTTTGAAGTTTGAACTTACTTTTGATTCTAGCTGGAATGTTTTCTGGTTAGAATTGGCAGGCATGCAGTGTTAATATCCTAGCTTAAATCTATGTTAAATATGGTTCTTACTATTTCAAGACAGTTAATTAATTATAATCTTGCTTTTCTTTCAGTTTTGTATCATGGATGGATTTAATGCATCGGATGACTCACAAACATCATCAGTTATGAAAACAACATCAAGGGCATCAGCTACAAAGCGATGGACAACAGCTGAAAGCCGATACTTTATAAGATTCATGGCAACACAAGTTGAGGAGGGTTTAAAGGTTAACAAGGGCTTCAAGCCACAAGCAATTCAAGCCATTTGCTCGAGCCATGAGAGAAAAAATTTGGGGTGTGGTAATGGAGACCAATGTAAATAATCATTTGAGGACAATCTGACGGTAATTGATGGGCAAGAGTTAGAAAATTAAAGGAAATGAGTGGCATGGGTTGGGATGACTCAAAAATGATCATCATGGGAGACGCCGAATATATGGAATACATTAAGGTATCTGTTATCTTGTACATTATGATTTTAATTGATAATGTTTATAATTAATTTCTTTATTACATACCCATCCAAAAGATGAACCATATTTGAACAAGCAGATTGAGGATCATGATCTGCTCGAGGCTATATGTGGCAATGATCAAGCTTGTGGTTGATTTGCGATTCAGTTTGGAACTCCAATTGGCACACAAATGGAGGATGACACGGCACCAGTAGAAAGCCCTCCCATTGAGAGTTTCACTGATTTGTTATTGGGGGAGGAAAATGAACATGGCAATGCCACCTCCTTTAACAATAACCAGTTCGATATCTCTGAACCAACAACAACAAGAAGCCCAACACATAGAATGAAAGGAAAAGGCAAGCGCAAGTCGAATGACAATGATGATACTACCCGCAAATTAGCCATCACTATACCAGATGCATTTAAATCTGTTAGATCCAGTCGATCACTGAGCTTTGCAAAAGAGCTTCAAGATGAGTGCATAAAGACAGAACAAGCTATGAGGTTGTACCGTGCCTTGATGAAAGATGATACTGAAGCTTGCACCTTTTTTGCAATGTGTGAGGACTTTCACAAGCTTTGGTTGGATGAGTTCTTTATTTGAGTTGGGTATCTCCATCATACTTCTAATAGTTATTCCACTTTTACTTGCATTTTATAATTCCAAATTGGTATAATTTTCATATCTCATTTTTTTTTTTTTTTGGTTCCAAATGGATTCATCTTGCTTGGTGGCTTCATTAGTTGTCATGGAGATCTTTCGAAGCGCATCTTACTTAGAAACAACTCGGGAGTAGATGTTTCTACCATATTATTTACCTATGTATTTTGTGTTGACTTGCATGGACGGATCTAAGATTTTTCTTCAAGTGGGCAAACTAATATTAAATATAAAAAAAAAATATAATGAAACACAAATTCATCAAAAGTTTGTCATATGAGAGTAACATATTATAATTGCTTTTTGCGTGTTTTCATAGTTTGAAAACGATGCATGATTTTTTCATTATCAATACTACAAAATATATATTTTTTTATATAAGTAATGAAACAATCGTTCATCCATAAATCTTTCATTCGGTTGCACAAGAAAGAAAACCTATATGGGTGGAAAAACATGAAAAACCAAAATATTCTAGTAAGCTTTCATCATACAACCAACAAATGATGGGTAAACACTAGAAAGCATACATTTAGAGAACTAATGCAAAGAAAACATGAAATTTTTTTTAAAAAAAATACATACTTGAGAGCTAGAGAAATTGAGAATTTGAGAAGAGGGCGAACTCACACTCACAATCGGCAGGTCACAGGGTTAGAAAATAAGAATTGAGAAAGGTAAGGGAATTAAACTTTTTAAAATCAATTTCTTCATATAAATTCTTAGATAATTTTTTAATTGCTTTTGTATAGATTTCATTTCCCGATTCTAGTCGGGGCAAATCTAAATAGTCAAAAAAATTTAAATATTATTTCATTAAAATCAATTTCTTCATATAAGTCCTTAGATAATGTTTTAATTGTTTTTGTATAGATTTTATTTTTTGATTTTAGTGGGGCAAATTGAAAAAAGTAAAAAAAAATTAAATATTATTACATCATTTCTTAAAATTGAGTGGGGGCAGCTGCCCCCACCGCCCCCGCTCTACATCCGTCCCTGTTGACTTGTGACACAAACTTCTAAATCATATTGAGGACTGTTGAAAGCACAATTTGTCAAACTGGTTGGATGATGTCTTGAACTAATTTATGCTATATTTTGAGTCAGTTTGGACTCATGGTCTGTTGTAGTCTGTTTGGTTCCTTGATAATTATGCTATGTTTTGAGTTTGTTTGTTCTCATGGCAATGTACCTTCAAACATTATCTATAATGGTTTTGCAGGTTACCTAGGTTAGTTGTTCCTTGCCCTCCCATATGCACTTTCATTGAGAATTTGCAGGTCTTGTGGAACTTCATGTTCTTGCAGTCAGTAATATATATATATATATATATATATATATATATATATACCTGTACAGAAGTTAGCATAGAACTTCATGTTGTTGCAATCAGTAAGATAGGAGAATCATCTAATTAATATATATATATTAAACATAATATATTTGTATGTATTTTGTATTGTATTTTTATTTTATATAATAACATAAAGACGATTATGTTATTTAATTATATATTAATTAGAAAAAAGTTAAAGGGTTATATCATTAATAAAATCAAATAATCACCAAGGGTGGGGTAACCTCACCATGAGTGACCTATACAAGGATTCCATAATCCAAACCTCCAAATACATCAAACCAAATACAAACTTTCCAAATCCAGCACTATAAACTACATCCAACCAAACACTGTATTTGGTTCTCCTGTATTTTCAAATACAAGGATTTACAATTACAATGTAACTCCAAATCCTTGTATTTGAAACTACACCCAAACAAACACCACCTAAATATTAAACAAACACCCCCAAAGACTCCAAGGCAATTAGGGCACTATTTCAGGGACCAATAGTGAATTAACTATTATATCTATGACTTATTTGATTTATTTTTTTTTATAAAAAACTTATTTGATTAATTTATATTATGTTTTTTTTTATTTTGAAAAATCTAATAGATTAAATTTATAGATATCCAAAAGATAGATAAAATATCTATTAAATAAAAAAAATTAATAGATATTTAGACGTTATTTGTTAGTAACTGATTTGAATATGATGTTTTCTTATTTTGAATAAAGCTAATTGATAAAAAATATATAATAAATAAATATAATATTTATTAGATAAAAGATCTTATGTATTTATTAGAGAATCCATATCATAAGAGTGACAAAGTTTTAATTTGTACTGACCTCTAGCCACCCTCCTCCTTTTATCCCAGGGACTGGGGGTATGCTTTCCCATAAAGCTGAGGAGTTATTTGTTGTTATTATTATTTATTTATGTATTTTTATTTTTAATTTTATTTCATTTTATTTCATTTTATTTTATTTTTATTTCATATTTGAGAGCGACATGAAGACAGAGAATCCATACAGCCGACCCCATCTAGTATGGGATTAAGGCTTAGTTGTTGTTGTTGTTGTTGTAAAAGATCTTATGTATTAAAAATATATATATAATTTTATTGATAACCTCACCGTTTACAAAAGTAATGATTGGATACATACTTCAATCGTTTCACTTCCGTGAAACAAACATTGGAAGTATCTGAAGTCTGAAACTCCAAGACCACGTCGGTGTCCAACCAAAGACCATGAAATGCAAAATCCTTATGAAACTTGGATTTCCCACTTCCATAACTTCTATGACCCCCATAACCTCCATGTGATCTCCAAGAACCAAACACCCCCGAATTATAGAGCTTTAAAATTCGATTCTCACAGTGGATAGCTGGCACAGGAAGGATAGGAAAGGAGGTGGCCTCGAGGAAGGAAGGAGATGGCCGGAAGAACTACCCAGCGGGACTTCCACGGAGGGAGGCGGATCCGGTGAATAGGGATGCTGGGAAGAATGAGAAGATGGGGAGGACGACGGTGGCGGCACAAGACAAACACCATATCTCGCTGGCCCTTGATGAGTTGATGGTGCAGGGGCCATTCACCATAGCATTGGTGACAGCCGTCCGTGGAGGGTGGGTGGATGAAAAGAAAATCACGATGGCTTTGCAAGTGGCCGTTGATGGCTGTTGGCAATGGGCAACTAGACCCTTGCGAGATGGCCGGTATGTAATTCACTGCAGGGGGGATGCTGAGGCCCGAGCTCTTGAGAGGGCCAGAGAGATGGTGTTGCCAGCCTTCTCACTAACCTTCGAGCCACTAATGGCGGATCTCTAGAACCCGGGAAGGCCTGACAGCGAGGTTAGGTGGCTAGTCATTCGACAGCTCCCGATATTATGTTGGACTAGAGATACAATGGCTCGCATCCTAAAATAGGTAAGAGATCTGGTGTATTTTGACGGGAGAGGAAAGTATTACGCCGATGATACACGAGCGGTAGTCCGGGTTCGACAAGGCCGACGGCTTCCATGCGACATCTTCTGTGATATTGGAACCCGAAAACACAAGATCAAGGTGGAGCTGGAATGGGGAGAACCACCACTACCATGGTTAGGAGGAGGACAACCGGAGAAGAAGGACATGGGCCCCAACCAGACGGTGGTGGAAAGGAAAGCAGCAGAGCAGGCGGGGAAGTCGGGATGGCGAGAAAAAGGAAAGGTGTGGCCTCGGATGGGGGCGGCGAAGGGTGGTCGAGAGGATGACTAGCACCCGGCCTGGCCGGCGCCGCACCAGCCATGACCAAAGCTGCAGCTACACAACACCATCCAGCGGGCACACATCATCATCCAGTTGGTGGAAGCAAGGCTCCGGCCGCCGCTGCAAGTAAGCAGCGCCGGTCGGAAGAGAGGACTAGCCGTACCATGGCTTCTCTGCCATCGAAGGAGGGGCAAAGCAGTGGCGCAAGAGAAGTATGTGTACGGCCGGGACAAGCTTCGATCCTCCATTAAACGAAGATGAGCAAAGGTGCCATGCAAAGGGACAACCTGAGACCAATCTCTAAGCAAGAGACATAGAGAGGGAGAAAGGCAATCTCGAGACAGCAGAGATTTGGTCCCATCTCAATGCAAGGAAAGAGGGGAGAGATTTGATCAATCTCGAGGCAAGGGTATTGATAAAGAAGGGAGAAAAGAGGGGATGGACCAATCCCGAGGCAAGCTAATAGAAACATCACAAGGCACTAGAAGGGCTTAAGTTGAGGAAACCCAATCTCGAGGTAGAGATAGGGTGGGTGGCACATATCAATCTCAATGTATACCCTCAGCCACAATTCAAAGCACTCTAAAGACTAATGGGTTTGGGACATAATCTCGAGGGAAGAAGGGTGGGGTTGTGGGTTTACTTGGGGAGACCCAACAACCATCAAAGGCCCTACAGATTTGTTACACTAGCAACACATCTAATGAAAAACAGTTAACACTATCATCTGGAGGCCCAAAAAAAACATATGGCCCATCAAAGTAACACATCAAGTGAAAACCAGTTAACACTACCATCTGAATGCCCAGAAAAAAACAGATGGCCCATCAAATTGAAAATGACTCCAGCTCTTCTAAGGCCCAACCCATTCCCCACATCTTACCACCCTTGCTACTTTACAACAAGCTTAATATTCACCCAACACAAGGGGAACAATTTATGGAGTGCAGGGCAACACAATTAATGGAGATCTTTGCAGCTTTTTTTGAGCTAAAAAACCTCTTAACAAACCCAGACTGGGAAAGAGAAGAAGAAAAAGATATGGAGCCTAAGAAGATGGGAAAGAAGATGGCAACCAAAAAGAGAACTAAAAAGACAGTTGGTACAACCAAGGATGGGAAGGAACTAAACAACCATGAACCTATTATTAGGCCTCGAGGGAGACCCAAGAAGATTAGGACCCCAACAGAGGAAGAAACCGAAGCATCTACACGGGACCAAGGGAAGCGGAAGATAGAGCGACATGATATAGAAGGTACGACCTCTTCCTTATTTAATGTTCCTCTCATTTTTTTCCACTTAGGCAAAAAAGGATATAGCATTGAAGGCCAAACTGATCGAGGTAGACATAGAAAAGATGAGGATATCCAAGCATATGTGCAACATACATATGCAACAAAAAGGAAATTTGAGAATGTAACCAGAGCTGCAGGGGGCAACTAAGCTCCCTTTGGGTAAGGGCATCCAAGCCATACGAGGGCTACACAGGGGAAGGGCCAGATATGATACAATTCATGAAGATTATTACATGGAATGTGAGAGGACTGGGCAAACAGAAAAAACACTTCCTGGTGCGGAACTATCTCAAAGCACAATAGCCGGATATCTTTTGTCTTCAAGAAACAAAATTGGTAGATATTGATGACCAAACATGGCGAAGCATTGGGGGAGGAGTGTACACTAGAAGAATCACACTTGTATCGGAGGCCTCGAGAGGGGGTTGATGTATAGGATGGGATTGCAATCGATTCAACTCATTCACTCTTATATAGATGTATTTAGCATATCGGCAATCTTTGAAGTTTCCTCCAACCTCAAGAGATGGATGTGCACCAAAGTCTATGGGCTATGCGACAAAGCGCTTAAGCAAGCCTTTTGGAGGAGCTACATGATATTCGAACTTGATGGGATGGCCTCTAGATTGTGGGAGGTGACTTTAATGCCACTAGATTGGCGGAGGATAGCAACAGGGGTGCACAAAGGGCTCCCGGGAGACATGATCTTGACAAGCTGATAACAAATTTGCAGTTATGGGACCCCCCATTAATAGGAAGGAAATACACATGGACGGATGGCAGGCGAAACCCGACTATGATACGCTTGGATAGATTTCTATTATCATCGGAGTGGTCGGCGGAGTTTCCAAGGTTATGGCAAACCGGGCTTCCGCGTATCAAATCAGACCATATCCCAATTGCCTTAGAATGCGGAAGGCATGATATCAATCGGGGCCCTTTTAGATTTAACCTGGAATGGGCCAACAAAGAAGGCTTCTGGGATCTTCTACGGGAATGGTGGAGTGAAGCGTACTTCCCAGGTAGAGGGACATTCACAGTTTCCAAAAAGCTCACCTTAATGAGGAAAAGACTTCAGCAATGGAATGCATACTGGAGAAGAGAGGAGAAGGCCGAGAAGGAAACCATCCTCAAGACTCTAGAGAGGCTTGATCTTTAGGAGGAAAGGAGCAGGCCGACGACAGGAGGAGTTGGAGCGGATGGCCCGGACAAGCGAGTATGAAGGCATCATCACAAGGGAAGAAGCTTATTGGCGACAGTGCTCAAGAATCACTTGGCTGAAGTAGGGAGATCGACACTCCAGATTCTTCCATGCAATGGCTAATTAAAGACGAAATAGGAACTGGATTCACAAAATACAAGTTTGTGAAACGACTATCGAGGGTGACAGGGGCATAGTAGAGGTACTAACTACACACTTCAGGCAAAGATTGGGTACCAAAAGAGATCTCCGGTACATGACGGATTGGAGCCTACTGTTTGTACAGAAGAAAAGTATAGACCTACATGCAATTGAATGACCATTCACTAAGGAGGAGGTGTGGACAGCCATTAAAGAGCTAAATCCCGATAAGGCGACAAGTCTAGATGGCTTCCCCATGACAATCTACCAGAAAGGATGGGCATTTATCAAAGATGATATTATGCACATCTTTGAGGAGTTATACAATCAATCCGCAGATATGGAAAGGCTTAATTGGGCATACATTTTCTTGATCCATAAAAAATCATCCTCGACAACCACTTCAAATTACAAACAAATAAGCCTGTTAAACTGCTCGATGAAGATCATCACAAAGGTTTTAGCGAACAGACTAAAGCCTTATATGGAAGGGTTGGTAGATGCTACCCAAACGGCCTTCATCAAGGGAAGGTGCATCCATCATCAAGGGAGCTGATCTTTAGAATAAAGAAAAGCAGGGTTAATGGGGCACTAGTCAAGATTGATTTTGAGAAGGCATTTGATATGGTAGACTGGGATTTTCTATTTGATATCCTGAAGGTACGAGGGTTTGGCCCAAGGTGGGGAGGTTGGATCAAAGCAATTCTAACAACCTAGAAATCTAAAATTCTGCTCAATGGCAATCCGACGGGATACATAAGGCATCAAAGGGGTCTAAGACAGGGGGATCCTCTATCACCACTACTATTTGTCCTAGCGGTGAGGCGTTCTAAGCACAATGCTTTCAAATGCCACGGGGAAAATATATTTACGGGTCTCGATGTGGTGACACGGAGATTTCTTCATTACAATATCTTAGATGATTTACTAGTGCTCTACACAGGGGATGCTAGCCACTTCAGGACATTAAAATTGATTTTCTATCTTTATGAGGGGCTTTCTAGGTTACGGATCAACTACCACAAAAGCCTTGTGGTCCCCATCCGGACGGGCACACACTCAGCCCTGGAGCTGGGACAACTTATGGGATGCAGCAGTGGGTAATTACCTATTATGTACCTAGGCCTCCCCATATCTGGCTCGAAGCCAAAAAAGCATACTGGCGAGGGCTTGTAGACCGGATCAGGGAGCGCATCACATCATGGAAGGGTGGTTTCCTCTCATTAGGTGGATGTATCACTCTCTTAAATTAAGTGATCTCTGCCATCCCCAACCATTGCTCTCGATATTTCGGTTTCCTGTATGGGTGGTGAACCAAATTGATGCCTTGAGGAGGAACTTTCTTTGGAAAGGTGCAAATCCGGAGGCTAAGGCCTACAACCTATCATGGTGGGATATGATTTGCCGCCCGAAAGGAGTATGGAGGATGGGGGATCATTAACCTTCGAAGCTTCAACATGGCAGTGGTGGAGAAGTGGTGGTGGAGACTGATTGTAGGGGAAGCTGTGATGTGCTCCAAAGTATTTCAATATTCATACTATCGGAACTGCATACACCCTAACCCGCATGGCGTAATGGCCCCTTCTTCAACATCCCATTTCTATAAGGATATCATATATCAATCTAGGGCCCACGATGCACAACATCTCGGTATGCTTGGGCGGGGAAGTCCACCCTACTATGGCTCACGACAAACCGATCGAGGGCTACTCTCCTATTACATTATATCTCACGCTCGAGGACTAATACAAAATTCAATGCAAACACCGTGGGAGGCTAGGTCAGCAATTAATACGTGGAAGACCACTAGCGGTCGGGCCATTGTCAAGAAGTGGGGAGAGAACTCAACTCCTTGATAGAGAAAATCATAGTGGATCCGAGAGATAAAAGAGGACTCACGAGTTGGAAACCGATGCCATCGTGCACATTCCACCGGCCAAATCGATGTACATATTTATAATGGATCTGGTGGTATTCGGAAGACCGATCATTTGGGTTTTGGAAGCAACCATGCCCTACCGAGGTCAAACTATTTGTCCTGCAGCTAGCAAAGAGAACAAAATTCTTAGACTTGATAACCCTTTCTACGGGGCAGGGCGGGAGGGAACCCGCATACAACATGCTACATGTGTGGGGAGGGAAGATGAGACCGTGGAGCATCTCTTGATAACATGCTGACTATACGGCAAGAATATGGTAACACTTTGCTCAGCCTCTTCCAACTAACTCAGTCCCTCCCCGAGGTTAGAGGAATCCATGGGGTGGGCGGGATTGCAACCCCAATTCCATCAAGGAGACTCGCAGAGGGTGGAACCTCCTCTCCATGGCCATCTTATGGACTGTGTGGTTAGAGCGAAATAGAAGAAGTTTTCATGATAAACAACGCGTTTTCATGAAAATCATTCGAGATATCGACTTCCTTACCCTTTCTTGGTTTGATGCAACAAGATGACTCTAAAAAGCCAAAGTCACAAATAGAATCCATTGTCAAAAAGAAGCGTAAAATTTACTCACGAGGAGACCTCTCAAAGATCCCCTCAAGTGCATTTCTAATTTACACCTTTAATTATGGGACTCAAAGGGAGGAGGCTTCAATCGGGTTAATGTGGACATCTAAACACATAATGGAGGGCTCAAAGGGCATAGGATTCATTGTGGTTAATGGGACATCCAATACATAATGGAGTCTTTCATGATGTAATAGAAACAGATCCGATGAGGATCCACTATCATGTACCTTATTTGAAACTTTCTAATTAAAAAGGAATGTGGTTCATCCACTTTTATCAAAAAAAAAGCGATGATTGGAATTTAATTTAATAAAATTTAAATTGATTTTAAGTTCCAAAAGTTATTTTTTATGTGGATATTATATGATTCTTATATATTTAGTTGAATGCGAATGAAAAAATTTATTGGTGAATTCTATATTAAATTGGATGATTTTTCTCAAGAAATTTGAATAAATTGAAATGTTCCAACAGTTCTTAAGGATACTCAAATTTATGTAAACTTGCAAATAACCCTTCATATTGCTCAGTATTGAAAAAAAATCCTAATCAATCTTAATCAGTTTCAACAAATTTTAAAATACAAAATCTCAATCAAATTATCTATTTTTTTAATTTTTAAAATTAAAATTATATATAACGTCTCATTCACACTTAGTAATATAGATTGATGGTTTTTAAAATTAAAAAAATCCTAAAATTCTAAAAACTTTTAATGTACAAATTTTAATTTCTGATTTTTTTTTCTAAAAAAATTATCCAAAAAGGTCTATAAACTTCAATTTAGTAATATAGATAGACTTCAGTTCAATTTGATTTTATTTATTTTTCATAAAAAATAATATTTCAACCTCCCAATTAAAGAGTTATTGGTAAATATATTTTTTGATAAATTATCCTTTGAATTAACTCAATTTCAAATTACTTGCAATAAAATTTGGTTTATTTATAGTTGGATATAAACTTGGCATCTATAAACCACCAAGGCGGAGCGGTTTTCGGCAAGCTGTGGAGCATAGTGACACAGGGCAGAGGGAGACCATTGACCGACATGGGAGAGGGCTCGTGCGTAAAAAAGGAAGGCATCATCGACTAATTCCAGGGAGGGTGACAAAGCTAAGCTCGAGAACCAGTGGCCGGGTTCTCAATAGACGGCCATGCTGCCGCAAGAAGCGAGAGGATCCCCTCGAGAGAGCTCTTTGTATGCAAGAGCGGTCCGTGAGGAAGATGAGTATACCTACATGCACACAAAGCCCCCACCGCCAACCCAAACAACGAAGGGTGGATGGAGGTCGTCCCGCCACAAACCATGCGAAGACAAGATAGTGGCCAAAGTCCGGGCGAAACTCCATGTCACTTGCTCGATCCCCACCATTTATCCACACACCTTCAAGGATAATCGCTTTATACAACCAATGCCTCCGCCAATGACCATTAATCGAAGCTAAGGAGTACCTGCGAGCAGCTACATGTCAGCGATTTGGAGACGTTGGACATAAGGGATTGAATTGTCACCAAAAAAGGCAAGAGAAGTAAGAGGGAGCGAAGAATCAAGCAAACGGGGGTGAAACAAGGATCAACAAATAGAGAGGAAAGAGGAAGACAAGTCCACACCCACCAAAGAAAGCATCACGTCGGACGGTGGAGCATAATGGAGGAGGGAGGAGAGCGACAACACACCACTATATCTCCTTGGCACTAGACAAGCGACATGATTGTCGGCAAGGAGGGAATGAAGAAATTTATTGTGATCACGATAACGGATGTACGAATTGTCGAAAAATTAGGGAGTTACTCAATCAAGCTCGTGGATGAGAATTGAATTGGCCAACCAAGCCGCCTCCGTGGATGGGCGATACATCAATGAATATCCATCCAAGGAGCTCACACGGGAATTGGAAAGCGGCTATTTTATAAAACTATAGGAGTACACCATGGAATTCGATGGACAACGGACTTGTAGAACCCAGCACGAGCAAACGGCGAAAACACGATGGGTCGCCTTCATAAAGCTCCCATTCTTCTGTTGGAGTTGCGACACGGCTGCCTGGATGCTGAAACTCATCGGAGACTTGATCCCATGTCCTTGGCCGGACATTGGAATATGAAGATGACGTTAAAGCTCTCTTAAGGATCAGAAGGCCTAAAACTTTTCCGCAAATTTTTATCCATTGCAAAGATTGGAACCGAAGCCACCGCTACAAAGTCAAATTGGCGTAGGGACAACCTCTACCGACCTAGGACAACCGGCCATTTAACAGGATCAAGTGGAGGGAGCTTGGAAGAGGAAGGGAAGGCCAATCCTAAGCTCAAAAGACTCCGCCAGAGTACAAGCTCTAAGTCAGCCAAATCGACAAGGGCAAGGCGCCAATCGAAGAACTGATAGTGCCTCCAACGAGCAGCAGAGAGAGAAGGCCGGCTTGGATCATCCTTTGTTAATCACAAGAGAAATCCACACCGAACTGGTCCAAGCCTGCATCGGACCCCCGAAAGAAGGTACAATAGTAAGGTCGAGGCGCTAGGAGCAAGCTTTAACAATTATACCCGGCTGCATCAATTTGAATTAGTGGAGGGTGTGCAAAATTTTCGTACGTGGGGACTGGACCGCCTCTTAGGACTAAAGGGCCATGGTGACGCGCGCGACTACTCCAACTACCCCTGCCATGTAAGAGAAGGACTTGGAAGAGGCGAGGATCTGAGGATCTGATGACTCTTCACGCTTATGTGGCGTGAGGGAGTTGCCCCTATATGAAGACTTGGTCAATGTTGACATGTAGCGTAAGAGATTGAATCGCTCAAAGGTAAGGGGACCCAAACGAACTGGGTCCCTCCCCAAACACAATGCCTCACCAAATTGTAACACCCTTCCCCAACACAGGATTGGACAAAATGTCACACCAAATTGGTCGGAGTCGCACCCTACCCATAAGTCAGCGGTAATGAAACCTTATAACAATAATAATCGACTAATAAACATGATTATTAAATAAAGTATTTAAAAATCTTTTACAACGCTTACAATTCTAGCTGAAGCATTCTAAAATTCTAAATATCAAACGAGACAAAAGCTATCCCTCATCACTAAGTCGAGCCATCTATTGTGAACACTTAATCTCGCCTACCCGCACATTTCCTCATTTGAGCGAGTATCACTATACAAGGATATACAAAGATAATTTCGGATATATGAACATCAAATAATTACAATTATAGACATGATCATGCCAATATCCAAAGAAAACAAAATGATTTGCACATATGCATTTATTTAATCATTTATCATCAGTACGGGAGATGATTTTCACATATGTCCTGGCTGACCAACTCAAAGCCAGTAGCCTTCACGGTTTGACCAACTCAACAACCATGAAGGTGACAATCTGTGAAATCAAATCCTCATCATTAATCATATTAGTGTTAAAATCTACGGGAGATGATTTTCACATATTGCCTGGCTGATCAACTCAAAGCCGTAAGAGCCTTCACTTCCGCTGGACCAACTTAACAACCGGAAGGTTAATAATATGCGGAATCAAATCCTCATCATCAATCATCATATTAGTGTCATCTACACCTCTACTTCCATACAAATGGAACCGAGTGGTAACGAGTGGACCAACTCAACAACCGTGAGCTATAAATATATATCGCATACCAAGCACCTCAATGGGTGACTTTCGGAAAGGGGGTTTTATTTCTTGAAATCGTGAGGGTTTGAAACGTATATAGTTGGACTAATAAAACCGAAAGCTGTTATGGAAAACCACCCATTTCCTACCTTAATATCAGGTACTCTCTAGCTCTATCAGAGCCACCAATTCTCCAGTGCATGTAAAGAGACGGGCTGTGTAGTACTGCAGTCAAAGACTTCAATATTTCTATAATTCTATCATTTCACTTCTCTGTCAGAATATTTTATGTGCTGCTTCCACATGCTTTTGTGGAGAGATGATTTCAAATCTCGAATGCTATCAATAAAAATCATACTTTGAAATCTCAAGGCATTTCATGAAAAATAATAAAACCTCATATAAAATCGTGATAAACAAAACCGATCGCATTAAATCCCACAGTATAAACACCATTCCAAGTATAGTGTAATCTCTCACTCCGAGGTACCCTTCGCAAAGCTTAAGGCAAGTGATCATAGGTTCTGTTGCCCCACACTCCCTGGAACGCCCTTCCCCTTTCCTCCTGTAGTATCCAAATGCAATGGTAATTTATAATGAATAATGCTAGTTCCACGATTCGCTATGAACTTCTTCTACTTAGTAATTTTCCTATTTATCCATAGACCCAATTCAAATGTAGTTCATTTTAGGGTCCTATTACATTCAAGTAATAAGTGAGACCCATCAATATTATAGGTAATGGCTTTTGGCACTCTTTCTTCAATTAATCAAAAAGAACTCTTTAATTCATTAATAAAATCTAGCAATTCCTTACTATGAAGAAGACCTCGTGGTCAATTTGCAGCCCACAAATCCTAAGGTTTAGGGCCTCAACTTCTCTTTGTTTAGTCACAACACCAAGTGTTT
Source organism: Dioscorea zingiberensis (assembly GCA_026586065.1). NCBI lineage: Eukaryota > Viridiplantae > Streptophyta > Magnoliopsida > Dioscoreales > Dioscoreaceae > Dioscorea > Dioscorea zingiberensis. Next base: position 45,032,437 of record CM048823.1, read on the forward strand.
GCTTAAACCAAGGCCATACCAGTAGCAAATTACAAGTAGAGATTAGTATGATAATTTATCATGTGTAAAACTTCATGAAAACAAACACTAGTGAAGTTTATGTAATATAGAATTAACAAAGGATCTCATATATTCAAGCCATCTCCCCTTAGGACTTAACTTAATTAATTTACATGATTAACTTCTTAAAACTTCCATAACTTGGTATTGAGGCCTCAACCATGTGCTAAGCAGTTTTCATTATTGTCAACATTCTAATCTAGCATCAAGACTCTATCAGCTCTAACATTACGAATAAATTCATGGCTGCTAGTGTATACAAATGCCACCGAGAATTTAACACCCAATTGATGTCCAAATCCAAAATGCATACCCAATGGTCTGCCTCGTCCTACGTAAGTTGGAAAAGAATTGGTCATAACTTCTCGAACCTTAAATCGGATTTCGTGTGATTCTCGCATCTAATGCCCAAAATACAATATGACTTCGAGACCTCTTCCCCATCGACTTTCTAACACAACTCAATCAGTAGTAGTATACATAAGACTCAAATTGTCCCCTCGAAAGGGGACAACAATCATAGGACCTGCCGCTATTTCATATATCTACTTTGAGGCACTTTCTCAAACATTTAACGCTGTGAAGTTCTCTAAATCATTCC